>WSFP011407629.1:0-25211 GCA_009831015.1 Picea engelmannii
CTGCGCGACCCTGTGACTCTGTGCACAGGCCAGACATACGAGAGGTCCAGCATAGAGAAATGGATAGCCGAAGGAAACCTGAGATGTCCTGTAACCATGCAGAAACTCCACGATTTATCGCTTACTCCCAATCATACTCTGCGTCGGCTCATTCAAGACTGGTGCGTTGCCAACAGAGCCCACGGGGTCGACAGGATCCCCACGCCAAAGCAGCCTATTGACTCAGAGCAAGTAACGCGATTGAAGCACGATATTGGAAATTCCAGTAACAGAAGCCTCAAATTGCAGTCGATAAAGCGCATCAAAGCGCTGTCAAAGGAAATGGAACGGAACAGGGAACTGATGGTCGAGATGGAGACGCTACCGTTGCTGGTAACGGAGCTCTTGAGTTGGGCCGAGGTGGAGGCTGCAGCCGATCAGGTGGATTGGGAATTGGCTGAAGAGGCACTAGGGGCGCTATTGCAGCTAGCGCCTGCCGGGCAAGGTATCTGCCTGTGCCCGGGTTTGGGCGATCCATCTTTCAGGTCCAGGTCGGCTTTCGTCGCGGCCTCCCTGCTACAGAACGGTAGCATGGAGGCGCGAATAAATGCTGGATCTTTAATCGACATCCTTTGTAACGACGCGGCATCGGCCGATCTTCTTGGACAAACCCCTGGCACCATAGACGGTCTGGTATCCCTCATACAACAGGCAAATGATTACCCCCGAGCGGTTAAAGTTGGAATCAGAGCCATGTTTTCTTTCTGCTTAGCGGATTCGAACCGGGAACATGCTGCTACCGCCGGAGCGGCCGAGGCACTTATCGAAGCCCTGGTCAATATCGATAAACCCGACGTCGGCCGAGCGCTGGCAACGGTGGAGCTCCTGTGCAAGACGGAGCAGGGGCTGGAAGCGGTTCGTCGACATGCACTGGCTGTTCCCGTGCTGGTGAAGCATATTTTCAAAGTCTCAGAGGATTCGGCTACAGAAAGCGCGACGGCTATTCTTGTAGCTATCTGTTCCGAATCCGAAGATATTCAGAGAGAGGCCGTTCAGGCCGGGGTTTTTACACGGTTATTGCTTGTACTTCAAAGCCACTGCAGTTGCAGAGCCAAGAGGAAGGCCAGAACCCTCCTGAAGCTCTTGAAGCATATCTGGGGCGAAGATCCTTGCACTGATGTCGTTTCCTTATGATGTAAACGATGTTTGAATCGCGAGAATTGTATAAATGTTTCATAGAAGAGATTAACATAGCGTACTACAGTACTTCCATCTTCCCCTTTTCTGATCACAAATCTTTCAGAAATTCTGGAGGCCACGAAGAAAATTTTTGAAATTTAGTATTAAGCTTTATAGATTGCTAGCTCCTCTGCAATTATTTTAAAATTTGGATAGTGTAAGGCGATGTGTGATTGTAGGGATTCGGTGAGCTTCGTTGTGTGTGACATGGAGGGCCGTACTACAGCCATCCATGTCTGGAGCATTGAATGTTCTGAACTATAAAAAGTCCATCCACACCACCTGCTATTTTAATTCAACATATTTAATGGTTGGATGGATATTAGGCTCAAGTATCTTCTTCCCCATTTTCCCTTCAAGAAAAATTATATATAGCATTCGATGGTATTCCATATGCATGCTAAGTGAGACACGATTCTGATTTGTATTTTTTTATTAAAAGGATTGCACAGGCATATATTTCTCTCGAATCATTATTAATAATTTTTTTTTAAAGATCCCACCTTATATTAAGCATATATTTCTATTGCATCAATACTAGCACAACCACCAATAAAAATATGTGTGAAAAGATCTTGTCGCGAGCATTTTTTTTTATGATTGATATGATAAAAATGTTTTTTTTTTTTCAACTAAAAAACTTCTTCTAATTTATTCACAAAAATTGTATAGTCAAGTCGGGGACTTTAAAAAATGGAAACCAAGTATGCACCCGGGTTTTTCTAACATCGGTAGTAAATGCAAGGGTTTTTCTAACATCGGTAGTAAATGCAATTATAGATCCAATCCATTAAACAATATCAATATCAATATCCATCATCTACGGTGTAAACATAAACCCCTATACAAGTGAGCTAATATCCCAAGACCCTCTACTAGCAGCAAAGCTATCATTTACTTGGCTAAAAATAAAGGAAATGCATAAATCAGTTAGCCACAAACCCCTTAACTAGGCTTGTTTGTTGTGGGGGACCCCTTGTCCCGCTTGGTGTCGTAGGGGTTATCATGATCATCTGTTTGCTTTGGTTCTTTGTCGACGTCAATTGGGAAGGTTGTCGAGTTGGGCTTGCTAGGAGAGTCCACATTTTCTAGTTGTTCTCTTGATGCCAGAGTAGTTGGAGAGACCTGATGCTAAACTGGGATTTGCAAAACAAATCGAACTTTCATTCTCGAATGTGAAGAGTATGGAGTATCTATGATTGTTCGTTCTTGGACTGGTGTAGTGCTTGGCCAACCATGGGTTTCACTATCTAGTAGGTTTCTGCAATTCAAAAATTTTGGTGTCCTTAGTCCTAGAGTAGAATGGATCATCCACCTAGCCCTTTACTTTCTCCAGGATTTGTCTTTTTGACAAATCTTCCCTCTACTCCGAGACCTATCTTTCTAAAAAATCCTCCCTCTGCTCCCGAACCCAACCGTCGACCTCTTCCGTTGCTTTCTTCTCATCTTCCGTGCACAAATTCAACGAAGCGGTTCCCTACAACCAATGCATCTCTTGTTGCCCATTCATTGGTTACAGGACCACTGGACGTGGAGACTTCCCTGTTGTGCCTCCCACCTCGACGGATTTTACCCCCTTTGCTGCTCAGACGCACCATTGAAATTCCAAACCAATTAGGGATTGAGCTCCCTGCACTACCACCAATAGCTCAGAGAGAAACAATCAACCCACTACCAAAGACCAAAACTGTCACAAACGCCGCACGGGAAGGCCCCAAATCTAACCCATGAAACTTTCTCGCCAACTATGGGGTCTTGCAGACACGAGCAGTTGTTGTTGGTGCGCTTTGAAAAATCGTCATCCTATGAACTTTGTTACCCCCACTCTTAATCATGGGAAAAGAACTCATACCTATATCCTTCTCGTGGTAATGAACCTTGGTACAGTTTCTAGCTCCTTCCCGATGCTTCGACACGAACATGGATGAGAACTGCGTACTAGTTTCATTCCACTCCTCCTTCGCATGTTGCATGCTCATACCTTTCAAACTGTCATGTTCATCAACATTACATCCTCACTCTATCATGTGCCCCCTGCACATTGTTTGCATGAGAGCTGCGTACTAGTTTCATTCCACTCCTCCTCGGCATGTTGCATGCTCATACCTCTCAAACCGTCATGTTCATCAACATTACATCCTCACTCTATCATGTGCCCCCTGCACATTGTTGGCATGAGAACTGCGTACTAGTTTCGTTCCACTCCTCCACATGTTGCATGCTCATACCTCTCAAATTGTCATGTTCATCAACATTACAGTAGTGATTGGGAGTAGTGATTGTTACCCTTCTTATTCAATTTATTGCGAGTGACATGTTATGACTTTAAATGGGTTTATAAGATGCTCATGTTGTTGAACCCCCTATGATTTTTTGTCAATTGAATTTAACTTGGATAGTCGCTATATTATAATGAATATTGTTATTTCCTTGTAAAAAAAATATATATATATATATAATTATGAAAAGAAAATATCATTTCTACATTTAAAACAAATTAGGTTTAGACAATCCACTCATCTAACAATTTACAATTTCTCATTGTATTTCAGAGAAACTTCCCCAAAAAACATATGGATTTCACCCAAACGTCCCAAAAAATAAAAATATGGCCAAAATCTTTTGGTAAACGTTTAAACTACACCCAAGATGCCCATCCTGGCGAGTTTAATCATAAATGAATGATTGGTCAAGCACTCGAGCGCGTTACAGTTCCCTGGCGGGTATATGTATCTAGCGATCCCCAATTTTCCATCATTCGTATTTTGAGCTTCTTTCCATCTTCAAGAATGCTTTCGACCCGGAAGTTCCGGACCGGCCATTAAGTGTGGGAAGCATAAGCGTCCCTCACTTATTCAGATGCCCTATCTCCCTGAACCTCCTGCACGATACCGTGACTCTGTGCACAGGCTTACGAGAGGTCCAGCATTGAGAAACGGATTGCCGAAGGAAACCTGAGATGTCCTGTAACCATGCAGAAACTCCACGATTTATCGCTTACTCCCAATCATACTCTGCGTCGGCTCATTCAAGACTGGTGTGTTCCTAACAGAACCCATGGGGTCGACAGTATCCCCACGCCAAAGCAACCTATTGACGCAGAGCAAGTAACCCAATTGAAGCACGATATCGGAAATTCCAGTAACAGAAACCTCAAATTGCAGTCGATAAAGCGCATCAAAGCGCTGTCCAAGGAAATGGAGCGGAACAGGGAACTGATGGTCGAGATGGAGACGCCACCGTTGTTGGTAACGGAGCTATTGAGTTGGGCCGAGGTGGAGGCTGCGGCCGATCAGGTTGATTGGGAATTGGGGGAAAAGGCACTGGGGGCGCTATTGCAGCTGGCGCCTACCGGCCAAGGCATCTGCCCGTGCCCGGGCTTGAGCGACCCAGCTTTCAGGTCCAGGTCGACTTTCGTCGCGGCCTCCCTGCTACAGAACGGTCGCACGGAGGCCCGAATAAATGCCGTATCTTTAATCGACATCCTTTGTAACGACGCGGCATCGGCCGATCTTCTTGGACAAACCCCTGGCACCATAGACGGTCTGGTATCCCTCATTCAACAGGCAAATGATTACCCCCGAGCAGTTAAAGTTGGAATCAGAGCCATGTTTTCTCTCTGCGTAGCGGATTCGAACCGGGAACCTGCTGCTACCGCCGGAGCGGCCGAGGCTCTGATCGGAGCCCTGGTGAATATCGGTAAACCCGACGTCGGCCGAGCGCTGCAACGGTGGAGCTCCTCTGCAAGACGGAGCCAGGGCTAGAAGCGGTCTGTCGACATGCGCTGTCTGTTCATGTGCTGATGAAGCATATTTTCAGTCTCCGAGGATTCAGCTACAGAAAGCGTGACGGCTATTCTTCTAGCTATCTGTTCCCGATCCGAAGATAATAAGAGAGAGGCCGTTCAGGCCGGGGTTGTTACACGATTATTGCTTATACTTCAAAGCCAGTGCAGTTGCAGAGCCAAGGGGAAGGCCAGAACTCTCCTGAAGCTCTTGAAGCATATCTGGGACGAAGATCCTTGCACTGATTTCGTTCGCTTATGATGTAAACGATGTTTGAATCGCGAGACTTGTATAAATGTTTCATAGAAGAGATTAACATAGCGTATTACAGTACTTCCATCTTCCCTCTTTTCTGATCGCAAATCTTGCAGAAATCTGGAGGCCGCGAAGAAATTTTTGGAAATGTAGTATTAGGCTTATAGATTGCAAGCTTCTCTGCAATTATTTTTAAAATTTGGATAGTCTAAAGCAAAGGCAAGGTCTGATGGTAGGTATTCAATGAGCTTCGTTCTCTGTGACATGGAAGGCCGTATCTGGAGCATTTAATGTTCTGATGGCCGCAAAAGCATATGAACGATAAAAAGCCCATCCTACTACCTGTTATTTTAATTCAACTTATGCAATGGTTGGATTGATTTTAAAACAGAGATTAAATTGAGATAAGATTGGTGTATGAATTTTTATTTATTTATTTTTAACAAAATAACTTTAAAGTAAGATATACATATAAAAAAACATATATTTTAGAGTGTTTTCTATACTAAGCAAAGCAATGATTTATATTTTTTTATAAAAAAATACATTGTAAATCACTTTTATATATATATATATATATATATATATATATATATATATATAACATATGTTTTTAACTACTAGATATTACATTTTAGAGTGTTTTCTATGCTAAGCAAAACAATGATTTATATTTTTTTATTAGAAAAATGTATCATCAGATTAAATGTGTAAAGGGACTATAGCGATTGATAATTCATTGACTTCATATTAATATGTCCTTTGATTATAAATTTTCGCATCATCTATATTGTTCGAACTATAGAAGTAAAAACATTATTTTTTTATATAATAAAAAAATCCTTATATGTCATCGTCTTATTGGAGAATATATTAGAAGTCTTATTGCCAACTTCGTTGTTCAGCTTTGTTCCCAATGTTGTAAATGTTTAGATATCCAAAGTTTTGAGCTTGGACGCTCTTTTTAAATTTTTATATTTTTACTGAAATGTTTACATACCGAAAGTTCTGAGCATCGACGTTGTTTTTTAATGTTTTTATTATTTCTATTTGTATTGAAATGTTTACATATCGAAGGTTTATAGCAGTGACACTCTTTTTGAAGTACTTGAATGGGCCTGAAAGCTTAAATGTTTACATAGCGCGAGACCCTTAAACATGCCTGACAACTTAAATGTTTGCATAGCGCGAGGCCCTTGAACAACCCTAACAACCTTAAATGTTTACCTAAATAATCTTCTCACAGTACATTTTTCCTTGAATTTTTCCATACAATGTTGTTGTGATTTTGAACAATATTGTTGTCTACCGCTAGTTTCATAGCCGTCGTATGTTTAATACTTCTTCTATGCTTGGAATGCAATTAAGTCATCGTTGAATATACATATATTGTTTACTGGTTCGGTGGCTATTTGTTGTTTGCTGGTTCGTTGGTTCGTCGGTTGCTTCTTGTTGTTGTTTGGTTCAACTTTGCAAGGTTGAGGACCTGCGCCTGCGGTTGGACCTATTGGTGCTTGTTGCTTGCTTTTGTTTGCTTCAATTGGAGCTGTTTTTTTTACTTTGTGGGGTTCAAGTCCTGCACCCACAATTTGCCCTGCGCTTCTGTCGTTCATCATTGTCGAGTAAGTTTCGATGCTTTGTATTCGTTCTTTGTTGTTTACTATTTGCACTTTGCAAGTAAGAGTGTTTAATTATTTCTACTTGCATGGTCGTCATATGTTTCAGATTTCTTTGGGATGCAATTTGTCATCATTGAAGATACATATGTTGTTTACTGGTTCGATGGTTGTTCCTTGTTCGCTAGTTCGTTGGTTCATCGGTTCATCGGTTGTTGCTTGTTGTTGTCTGGTTCAAGTTTGCGAGTTTGAGGTCCGGCAACTACAGTTGGGCATGTTCATTCTTGCTCACTAGTTTGTTGCTTACTGTTTTCTTCGGCTTTGCAAGGTTGGGATTCTGCACCAGCAGTTGGAGCTGTTTTTTTGCACTTTGCAGTGTTCAATTCCGGTCCTTTTCCGTGTCTGACGAAGTTGAAATCTAGTGCCTATCCCGTACGGGAATCGAACTTGTGTCTTTCGAATGAAAAATACGATGTCAAACTTGTTTCCTTTGCAATATGTTCTTGTAGAAGAAAACTGGATGTAGGTGTAGAAGGGCTAGGCATGATACAACCGTGCTTAGGCTGCAACAAAATTGCACAAAATTGACATATCTTTCCATCTTGCTCTTAAATTTTGCTCCAATTTTTTCTCCTAACTCTCAACCATACCTACATGCCTTTGCAAAAATGTTATTGTAGAAGAAAAAAATATTGAGATGGTGCTAGCAAGAGTGGCGTTTCGTGGATTGCAAGTTGCAAAATTCAATTTCTATGTCGCTTCGCGTGCAACATTGTGAACATAATGAATGTGTTCTCAAATGCATCACACCATTTACATATGGACGAAACCATTGCCATTGTAGGATACTTTAGTGTTGACATGCTACAAAATAGTGGCATAACAAATAATTGGACAACTACATGTGCAATTACAAGGTTTGCTTTCTTTTGGTTAAGATAAAACATGTGCAAAACACAGTTATTAACCATATATGGTGAAATGTGTCAATATCACAATACAACCTCTTTATCCTATAAACAGAGTGGTCTGACCACGATACAATTTGTCTTATACTTGAAATGTTAAATATACATCAAAGATATTGCAAAATTATATTTCCATGTCTCAAATCATATTTGGATACTTTGCTGCAAAAAACCAAATCATTCAGCTATGACCATGTGATTTCTTAATATTTTCTGGCTTGTAATGTATTTTGGATAGGAAAAATTCTATATAATTACAACCATGGATCAAGAAAAACAAAGGTTCATGTTTCTAACTCTCTTTTATTCTATTCCTTTGATTCTCATTTACTGTATGTACATATTACTTGTTCTCCCCTGCATACCATCTTCCATTAATGTTTATTGTATTTTGTGCGTTCCCACATTGAAACAAAGAAATTAAGAGAACGTGCGCAACACTTGACTGGCTATCAAAATCGGCCTTCAAACTGCACCTTCAGCTTGCGCAGGAGATAAGAACGGATCTCTGGATAGTATTGGATGCCAGCGCCATGCTCAAAGTGGATGGAGAGGGACGCAAGGCTAATAAACTCCATGCAAGTAAACTGAATAAACTCGACGAAAAAAGGGACGCGACAAACAAAGATGACATGGACAATGATGATAAAAAAGTAATTAACTTGTCCAGAAATGATCTAAACAATGAAGAAGTGAACATCTTGAAGAAAGGATTGGGTTTTGCCATTGCTCCGAAAACTGTTCCCATAGAAAACATAGTTTGCAGTGTAGAAGACAACATAAAAAACCTCAGTGAAGAAGACAAGGATGCTATCAGGCAGGACTGCACCCTGGTCCTCAAGAATGCAAAACCATCGAAGAATAACATCAACAAAAAACAACATGAAGCCATCAAGAACCTCCGAAACAATGAAAACATTGTGATTTTGAAAGTTGATAAGGGTGGAGCTACAGTAGTCATGAATAGAATGGATTACAACACCAAAATGATAGAGCATCTCACCACAACTGGTAGTTATACAAAGTTAGACAACAACCCAATATCCAAGGTCATCAAAGAAGTCAAAAAATCCATAAAAGCTTCCAACCTAGATGAAACAATGAAGAAACGACTAACTCCAAGCTACCTAATCACCCCTAGAATATATGGACTCCCTAAGATCCACAAGGAAGGAGTTCCTCTGAGACCAATTGTCAACACAATCGGTTCCCCAACCTATGAACTAGCCAAGTATGTGGCAAAGATCCTAGGACCTTTAGTTGGCAGGACAGACTCATACATCAAGGATTCAAGAGACTTCGTGGAACTCATAAAAGAAGAGAAAATTGAAGCAAAGGATATACTCATCAGCTTTGATGTGGTTTCATGTTTTACTAAGATACCGTTAAATGAGGCCATTCAAGTTATAAATGAGGTCGCAGACCCTCAAACAACCAAACTAGCAGAAGTTTGTCTAAAATCAACCTTCTTCAGTTTCCAAGGAGAGTTTTTTGAACAAACAAGTGGAGTAGCCATGGGACCCCCTTTATCCCCAATCGTAGCCAACTGGAGAAGTTAGAGAAAAATGCCCTTGAAACATACCCCCTTAAACCATCTAGATGGAAAAGGTATGTTGATGAAACCAACGTCAAGTGGCCTCGTGGCAAAGAAGCACTGGACAGATTCTTTGAGCACCTCAATGGTATTTCTGAGAACATAAAATTCACCATGGAACTAGAAGAAAACAATAGCATACCCTTCCTAGACGTACTTATGACTAGAAAACAAGATGTTACATTGGGACACAAGGTCTTCAGGAAGAAAACTCACACAGACAACTACCTTCATGTAGATTCCCATCACCATCCCTCTCAAAAGATGGGGGTTCTCAACACCATGGCCACAAGGGCAACCAGAATTTCTGACAAAGAACATCTAGAGGAGGAAATAGACCACTTAAACAAGGTCTTTAAGAACATTGGATATAAAGATAGAGACATCAAAAAAGAAATGGATAAGAATGATAAAATGACTTGTGTCCAGAATGATCAAACCTCCAACATAAAGGCCTTTCTTCCCTACATTTGAGGTGTCACAGACAAGATTGCAAAGGTTTTAAAAAGGAAAGAAATTGTAACCTCCTTCAAACCCCTAATTACTATCAGACAAAGAATGAAGTCTGTAAAGGACCCTATAGACCAGCAACACAGAAAAGGCACTTACAAGGTCTCTTGTTAATGTGGTAAGTGTTACATTGGGGAAACCAGACGATCATTTCAGGTAAGTATTAAGGAACATGAAGCAAACATTAGGAATGAACACACTCGCACTTCAGCCTTAGCATAACATTCACTCAAAACCAAACATCATGTCTGCCTTGAGGATACTAAGATACTAGCAAAAAATTATCATTACTACAAGAGACGCTTAAGAGAAGCTCTAGAAATAATCAACCACCCTAACAATATGAACAGAGACGGTGGCCTCGACGTGAGCAGCTTTTGGCACCCATTAATCAACCAACTTAGAGACCCTCACAGATCAAATCAGACATGACACCTTCCTTCTCCTTTTCCTGGCTTGTTTATGTTCTACTTTTGAGTTGGTAACTAGGTTTAGGGGTCTAACTAACCATGTACTACCCACTACAAATTTCTAATTTATAATTATAAAAAACTTATTACTATATATACCACTAATGAAACTATACATACTCTAATCATATGACACTTTATATATTAATACTCAATGCATCCTAATCACCTCAAACCTAAATCATAAATTAACCCATACTACTTAGTATCACATTAAATCCCTAACCCTTTATATATATATATATATAGATAAACCTATAAAATTCACTTTTCCATAATCTAGTAATTCCACTAAATCTTAAATATCAAATAAACTTTCAAATAATATACAATCATCTATAAATATTAATAATTAATATAATATAATGAAACTCAATCTAAATCTAACCCTATATTTATATTTACATATCTATTAAACAAACTATTAGAAACCCTAGACCTATATACATATTTAGATATATCAACACTTAAAATCAGTTATGATATACTATTAATTATTACTAATTATCTTTAATTTATTAAGTTCATTAAGCTCTATATCTTGGATATAAATTAGGGTTTAGAATAAAATACTAATAATTAATATAATGAAATTAAAACCCATTCTAACCCTAGATTTTAATTATGTATTTATATTAATTTAAAAACACCATTAAACAAACTATTAGATTTTAAACTAGACCCACACACACACACACACACATATGAGTTACGATATATTATTATTAGGAATGAAATTGTTTTTAATTTTTATTTAGCTCTGCAAATAGGGTTTATAGATAGCCAACCTGGTTATCTTATATTGTCCTGCATATACACTATACTTGATGAAGATCAACAAGCTCTCAAATTGACGATTAGTCTTGATGATGAATCCTGATTCGGACTCGAAACGTTGATGAAAAAATGACGCCAATTGTGGGTTCTCTAGCAAATCACTTTGAAACTCCTCACCACAGAAATATGAAAACAAACACAATAACTAGAGAAGACTTTAATACCCCAAGGTCGAGCCCCTTCTGAATTGTAATTATGTGTTATTAGGCTGGTGAGTCAGATGCCAAGGCCAATGAGCTTGATTTTTGTATATGTAATTATGTAGAACATTATTAATAAAATATAAACACTGTTGCGTGTAGATCGACCACAAAGAAGAGTTATGGGGGACTAAGCTCCACTAGGTAGGGTAAGGAAGGGGGGCTAATTATTGGGGCTAGGGTCTAAGTTAGGGGGCTTACCTCTAGAGGAATAATATTTTAATATTATTTCCTAAAGACTAAGGTGAACATTATATGTTTTGTTATCCTAAGTTCCTGGAAATGGGACATAAGCTAAATGGAGTGCATGCAACTCCAAGAAGACAAGTGTCGACATGGGTGCATGCAGTTAAAGATGAAGCGTCATCTCGTGTTGGGGGTTTTGCAAGTCATTCGACCATCATTTTCCTGAGTCGTTCTGCATTCTCCCATTCTGCACGGGAACCCGATTTTTGCCTATGCGTCTGACCTTTGCCTACCCACACACATCTCTGAAACCAAAGCGGGGAAGTCATCCTGTGTTGTTTCCTATGAAGCCCGACGCAATTGTAGTTGCCTGAGCCATGTTGAGACTTAGCATTAGGATGTTTCCTTTTCGGGTGTCCATATCTGTTTGTCCCTGTTGCCGTTGTTGTTGTTGTCAACCGTACCCGGCTATAGCTAAGTCGAAGACTGGTTATCAGACCTATGAGTAGCTCTCCCAAGTGAGAGAGTTCGCTAAGAAGTGAGTTCTCCTGGAAGGGAGTCCCGTAGCAGCCACAATACTCTGAGACTTCCGGTCCAGCCTGTTGTTGAAGCTCAAGGTAAGGGAGGTGTACTAGTCGATGGACTTGTATTAGTGAAGGTGTATCCTCCTGGGGTGGAGTAGGTGTGTGGGGAATGAGGTTCTATGTGTTTTGGGCATAAGTGCCTCTTGGGATAAAAGATCTTTCCTATTTCTTTGTGCAACTTCCTTGTTTTCCTTGCCAAGCCTAGAATTCCCTTTCCCGGTGGAGTTTAGTCCCAGCTCATAGGTGACCTACTGTTGAGAGTGATGAGCAACATGGTCTAAGGTTGGCAGGTTCGTGAAAGGTTTCCATGCAGTTAGTGGATTAATCCAACTAAAAGAAAAGTATCATTGTTGTGTTACATTATGTATTTTATGCATGTTTTGTGATGCTTGTATGTTCTTTTCATGTATTCCGTTGCATGTATGAATTGTTGTTAATTATATTTAAGTATGTATGATGGAAGTAACTCTATGTTAAATGTGTTAATTAGATTTAATGCATATCTATCATTTAAGATGTATATTCCACATGGTAGCATTACCCCGCATTTGGAGGACCGAGGATATTACAATATGGTATCAGAGCATGGTTACAACACTGAGCCTGGATGGGCCATGTTAGTGGAAGTTGAAGCAAGAGTTTTAGAAGGAGTTGTTGTTGAAATGGACAAAACTCAAGTTCTGACCCAAGGTTTCAACGTGGAGCCTGGATAGGCTGGGTAAGTGGTCATTGGACTCAAGTTTCAAGTGGAAATTGTGTTTGGAGGAACCAATTTCGAACCTCAGAACGTTCCTAGGTACCAAGAGATTACCTTGGCCATGTTAAGAATCTCAGGAGGAGAAGCGTATCGTAAAACCACAACATAAGTGGTGTTGGACCACAGAGTAGTGTGAATCATAGGATCAGTTCGAAAGAAAAGGAAAACCATTACGACTGTCATATATCGAGAAAACGTAGAAGGGTTAACTTGGAATCCCTTTGGACTTTGCGACTTCGGTGAAGTTGATGCAGAATAATAGAAAGGATGAAGCCCAAAGCTCCGAAGCTCTGAAGCCCTGAAGTGGATATATACTGTAGATCTGGGGAGAAGAGCTCGACCGTTAGATCTGTGTCCAGGTAAGCAAAAGAAAATCAGTTTAGATGATTTCAAGTGTGGAGTGTGACAAACTCTCGAAGTCTTGAAGTAGATCGCAATCGTCCGTTGCGAAGGACACGCGTCAAGAGGTCATGTACTTCGGGTGGAAGTACTTCATGAGAAGGCAAGTGTTGTGAGTTTGAAACTTGATGTAAGAGCATTGTCAACAAGTACACGTGGCAGGAAAACTCAGCACCTGAGGACCAATTCAGAACCTTGAACACGAGCCCTTACTGCAGATCTTTGGCAACTGATAGAAACAAAAAAAGGAAAGATCACACGCGTAGAAAAAAATGAGCACGCATGACCTGGGAGTTTAACCCTAGTCTCGATGTAACTGTAAGTAGGTAGTAGTTAGTTTGTTTCTTTTGTATAAAGAGAGGTTTTGTACGTCCTAAAGAGGGTTACAAGAATTATGAGCAAGTAGGAATTTGTGAACAATAGTTGTTGTTCTGATTTTAGCTGTAACCATTTTCTTGATTTTGAATGAAGATAACAGAGGAAAATTGATCCAATGTATGGTGTGAATATTGTTTACAATTTCCTTGTTGTCGTCGTTAATCTTTTCAAGAATGAATGAATCTTTCTACTAGTGTATGTAGCCATGAAATGCTTGCATAAAATTTAAAAGTCACTTTTCTTCATGAGCCGGTGCAAGGTGTGCACACAGTCCGCAAGGAGTGCGTTGATAGGGTCTGTTTCGACTCATAAAACTCAGGAGAAATAGCATAAGATTTCCTTTGAAAGGAGTGCAAGGTGACTGCTGCAAGTAGTGCACATTCGTCTGCAATAATCCATATATTGTGTAAGAATCTGCTGCAAGGAGTGCACAGATCCAAAATTCAATCCACAAGGAGTGTGTCGACAAAGTCTATCTTGATTCGTAAGTTCAAGAGGAACAATGTAAGGTTTCTCTATAGGAAGTGTAAAGCGACTGCCACAAGGTGTGAATAATCTTCGTAAGAATTCAAATATTGGGTAAATATTTGTTGCAAAGAGTTCACAGGTATGGAATTCGACGAAGAGTAGAAGATACTCCCTAAAGAAGTCGAAGGATGAGAACAGAGGAATGTCAGGAAGGCGGGAAAGAATTATTTTCAAGAATATTTGGATCTGAGTTTGACAAATTTCCCATAAAAGCAAGAAGTGCTTGGGAGATATAAATATTTGAGGAAATCAAGCTCAGGAGGGGTATCACTTTCCAAGAAGTGAGAACGATATCCAAGAAGTGGACTCCCTCGAAGGATAAAGGTCGAAGCCTTTAAATCTTTCGAAAATCTTCTAAGTTAGAAGAAAGAGTAAGCTGAAGGGAAAAGATTTGGACCATCCAACCAACATCCAGACAACGAGGAGTGAGCGCAAAGGAAAATATCTCAGCCGTCCGATCTAAGCACAAAGAAAACATCTCAGTCGTTCGATATGAGATCCAGAAAAAGGATCATAGTCATTCGATCTGCGTGCAAAAAGGGTCATAGTCGTCCGATCAAGATAACGTGCACTAACGATAAACCTTTGAAAGTGTACAGGAGAATCAGACTTACGAAACTATGAAATCATCGGAGCCGTCCATTGTCAAGGAGGACATGTGGTGAGAGTTCAAAATTTCACTGACTCGCAGAGTGGAAAGGACAAAGAGCAGAGTCATGACGATTCGCGAAGTGCAAACTCGCGAAAAGATCACAATCGTTGATTGTCCCAAAATCATCGAGACCGTCCATCATCAAGGAGCACGTATGACGAGAGATCAACATTTCACTGAATCGTGACTTAAAGAAGTCAAAGGCAGAGTTATAAGAACTCGCAAAGAGTTATAAGAACTCGTGAAATGCGAAATCACGATTTGATCACAGTTGTTGGTCGAAGGAGGGAGCCAAACTGTAGATCTGGTCTTTTTGGGAGTTCATGACTTGGGAAATCAGAGGTAATAGTTTTGAGAACTCGCGAAATGTGAAATCGCGATTTGATCTGAGCCATTGGATTGAGGAGAGATCTGGACCATTGATTGTCCAGGGAGACGATTCACAAAGTGCGAATTTGTGAAACGCAAAACTGCGAAGTGCTCGAAATATTGGCCCATGGTCATAGTGAAGGGTCATATCGGTGAAGGGGAATAGAGGGGCTAGCATGCACTAGGCTCCTGTCAGGATTTTGAAAGTCAGGAGAGTCAGAATGACTTGCATGAAAGACCTGATACGCGAAGTTACGACGTGCCTTTCGATTAGGCGATTGGTCACAACCTTAGTCACATAAAGGGAGGGGCTTAACTAGGAGAGCTAGCGTCTAAATACGCTGAAGCTTAAAGGTGTTAAGGAGAAAGTTGCGTGTTCCATATAACCTGTTCTTTAAGGGAAAGAGGGTCTGTTAAGTGGATTTGAGGTTCTTGAGGGCGAAAGAGTCAATCATACTTAGTTTCTTGATCGATCCTAGATCAGGAGGTCGCACAACCCTTAGAATAGAAGGGGGGTTTGCATAAAAACTCCCAAAGCCCGAAGAGCTGAAATGGTGAGTCATGAGGATGTCACCTAGAGGTGGCATGTACACCTAGGACGTGTGCCATGTGTCGGTGGGTTTCGAACCTGTGGAATATTTAAGTGTCATTTAGATCGTAGCACGTGGGCCACATATTAGCCTCTAGTATTCCACCATGTTTCATCTTGTATGAGCAAGGTTAGTGGGGCCCTAGGTTACGTAACGTAGTTAAAGGTCAGAGGACCCACACTAGCGTTGATCATGATACATCAAGATCAATGTCCATAGGGCATTACGGGGACCCAAGTTGCATGGAAGTTAATTATCCAAGGCGGTCTTGCTATCCAAACCGTGGTTTCACCGAGGGGTTACGTGTCAGCGTCATAAGAATTGCGCGATGAAAGGCGAGTTAATCCAAACCATTGTTGCATGCCTCCGTAATTGGAAAATGTTAAGTGATGTAACGTAAGGACGTCACCAAAGGTGATTGGGAATGTTCGGAGATTAATAGTTTGGATGTGCGAATGTGAGATCCTCTGAAGATCCGAAGTCCTGAAGACCTGAAGTCCTAGAACTCAAATACTTGAGGTTCCATAGTGAGTGTCAACCATTGGATGTTAGGTAGACATGGACTGAAGATCCTCCCTACTTCGTGAGTTAGGTAATCCAAACTCGGAGGGATTTTTGTATTGTCCTTTGAAAATTTCTGAAGTCGAAGGCTCGAGTAGGCACCTTTTGACTTAGCGCTTGGTTACGGTCCGTGATCACATGGGTTGGGGATTGAGAGAAAGGGGCTAGTGCCTGAAATTTATTAGCAAAATGAGAATTACAACATAACTTCGACACATAACTCATGATAGAGCACTCGATCCTCAACTTACAAAAATAAAATTGATAACATTCTTTCTAACTCTAACTCTCTTTACAACATTACAAATCTTATATATAGGGGCAACTGGAGCATTTACAAAAGATTCTAAAATATACTAGGGAATTTGAGGGCCAAATTCTGCATTCTCCCATTCTACACGGGAACCCGATTTTTGCCTTTGCGTCTGACCTTTACCTACCCGCACACATCTCTAAAACCAGAGTGGGGAAGTCATCCTGTGCTATTTCCTATGAAGCCCGACACAATTGTAGTTACCTGAGCCGTGTTGAGACTTAGCATTAGGCTGTTGCCTTTTCGGGTGTCCATACCTGTTTGTTCCTGTTGCCGTTGTTGCTGCTGTCAACCATACCCGACTGTAGCTAAGTCGAAGACTGGTTATCATACCTATGAGTAGCTCTCCCAGGTGAGAGAGTTCACTGGGAAGTGAGTTCTCCTGGAAGGGAGTCCCGTAGCAGCCACAATACTTTGAGACTTCCAATCCAACCTGTTTCTGAAGCCCAAGGTAAGGGAGGTGTACTAGTCGATGGACTTGTATTAGTGAAGGTGTATCCTCCTGGGGTGGAGTAGGTGTGTGGGGAATGAGGTTCTTTGTGTTGTGGGTGTAAGTGCCTCTTGAGATAAAAGATCTTTCCTGTTTCTTTGTGCAACTTCCTTGTTTTCCTTGCCAAGCCTAGAATTCCCTTTCTCGGTGGAGTTTAGTCCCAGCTCATAGGTGACCTACTGCTGAGAGTGACGAGCAACGTGGTCTAAGGTTAGGAGGTTCGTGGAAGGTCTCCATGCAGTTAGTGGATTACTCCAACTAAAAAATAAGTATCATTGTTGTGTTACATTATGTATTTTATGCATGTTTTGTGATGCTTGTATGTTCTTTTCATGTATTCCGTTGCATGTATGAATTGTTGTTAATTCTATTTAAGTATGTATGATGGAAGTAACTCTATGTTAAATGTGTTAATTAGATTTAATGCATATCTATCATTTAAGCTGTATATTCCGCATGGTAGCATTACCCCGTGTTTGGAGGACCGAGGATATTACAATATGGTATCAGAGCATGGTTACAACACTGAGCCTATATGGGCCATGTTAGTGGAAGTTGAAGCAAGAGTTTTAGAAGGAGTTATTGTCGAAATGGACAAAACTCAAGTTCTGACCCAAGGTTTCAATGTGGAGCCTGGATGGGCTGGGTAAGTGGTCATTGGATTCAAGTTTCAAGTGGAAATTATGTTTGGAGGAACCAATTTCGAACCTCAGAATGTTCCTAAGTACCAAGAGGTTACCTTGGACATGTTAAGAATCTCAGGAGGAGAAGCGTATCGTAAAACCATGACATAAGTGGTGTTGGACCGCAAAGTAGTGTGAATCGTAGGATCAGTTCAAAAGAAAAGGAAAACCATTACGACCATCATATATGGAGAAAGTGTAGAAGGGTTAACTTGGAATCCCTTTGGACTTCACGACTTCGGTGAAGTTCATGCAGAATAATAGAAAGGCCGAAGCCTGAAGCTCTGAAGCCTGAAGATCCGAAGCCCTTAAGCCCCGAAGTGGATATACACTGTAGATCTGGGGAGAAGAGATCAACCGTTAGATCTGTGTCCAGGTAAGCAAAAGAAAATCACTTTGGATGATTTCAAGTGTGGAGTGTGACAAACTCTCGAAGTAGATTGCAACCGTCCGTTGCGAAGGACACGCGCCAAGAGATCATGTACTTCGGGTGGAAGCACTTCATGAGGAGGCAAGTGCTGTGAGTTTGAAACTTGATGCAAGAGCGTTGTCAAAAAGTACATGTGGCAGGAAAAATCTGTGCCTGAGGACCAATTCAGAACCTCGAACGCAAGCCCTTACTGCAGATCTTTGGCAACTGATAGAAAAATAAAAAGGAAAGACCATGCGCGTAGAAAAAAATGAGCACGCGTGACCTGGGAGTTTAATCCTAGTCTCGATGTAACTGTAAGTAGGTAGCAGTTATTTTGTTTCTTTTGTATAAAGAGAGGTTTTGTACACCCTAAAGAGGGTTACGAGAATTATGAGCAAGTAGGAATTTGTGAACAATAGTTGTTGTTCTGATTTTAGTTGTAACCATTTTCTTGATTTTGAATGAAGATAACAGAGGAAAATTGATCCAATGTATGGTGTGAATATTTTTTACAATTTCCTTATTGTTGTCGTTAATATTTACAAGAATGAATGAATATTTCAACTAGTGAATGTAGCTTTGAAATGCTTGCATAAAATTTAAAAATCGCTTTTCTTCGTGAGCCGGTGCAAGGTGTGCACACAGTCCGCAAGGAGTGCGTTGATAGTGTCTGTTTTGACTCATAAAGATCGGGAGAAATAGCGTAAGATTTCCTTTGAAAGGAGTGCAAGGTGACTGCTGCAAGTAGTGCACATTCGTCCACAATAATCCATATCTTGCATAAGAATCTGCTGCAAGGAGTGCACAGATCCAAAATTCAGTCTGCAAGGAGTGCGTCGACAGAGTTTGTCTTGATTCGTAAGCTCAGGAGGAACAATGTAAGGTTTCTCTATAGGAAGTGTAAAGCGACTGTCGCAAGGTTTGAATAATCGTCACAAGAACTCAAATCTTGGGTAAGTATCTGTTGCAAAGAGTTCATAGGTATGGAATTCGACGAACAATAGAAGCGACTCCCTAAAGAAGTCAAAGGACGAGAACAAAGGAATGCCAGGAAGGCGGGAAATAATTATTTTCAAGAATATTTGGATCTGAGTTTGATGAATTTCCCGGAAAAGCAGGAAGTGCTTGGGAGATATAAATATTTGAGGAGATCAAGCTCAGGACGGGTGGCACTTTCCAAGAAGTGAGAACAATATCCAAGAAGAGGACTCGCTGGAAGGATAAAGGTAGAAGCCTTTAAATCTTTCAAAAATCTTCTAAGTTAGAAGAAAGCGTAAGCTGAAGGGAAAAGATCTGGACCATCCGACCAACGTTCAGACAACGAGGAGTGAGCGCAAAGGAAAAGATCTTAGCCGTCTGATCTAAGTGCAAAGCAAACATCTCAGTCGTTCGATCTGAGAGCCAGAGAAAGGATCATAGTCGTTCGATTTGCGTGAAAAAAGGGTCATAGTCATTCGACCAAGATAAGGTGCACTAACGATAAACCTTTGAAAGTTTACAGGAGAATCAGACTTACGAAACTATGAAATCATCAGAGTCGTCCATTGTCAAGGAGGACACGTGGTGAGAGATCAAAATTTCACTGACTCGTAGAGTGGAAAGGTCAAAGAGCAGAGTCGTGAGGATTCACGAAGTGAAAACTCGCGAAAAGATCACAACCATTGATCGTCTCGAAATCATCGAGACCGTCCATCGTCAAGGAGCACACATGATGAGAGATCAACATTTCGCTTACTCGTGACTTAAAAAAGTCAAAGGCAGAGTTATAAGAACTCGCGAAATGCGAAATCACGATTTGATCACAGTTGTTGGTCGAAGGAGGGAGCTAAACTGTAGATCTGGTCTTTTTGGGAGTTCGTGACTCTAGAAATCAGAGGTAATAGTTCTGAGAACTCGCGAAATGTGAAATCGCGATTTGATCTGAGCCATTGGATTGAGGAGAGATCTGGACCGTTGATTGTCCAGGAGACGATTCACAAAGTGCGAAGTTGTGAAACGCAAAACCGCGAAGTGCTCGAAAGATTGGCCCATGGTCATAGTGAAGGTTCATATCGGTGAAGGGAAATAGAGGGGCTAGCATGCACTAGGCTCCTGTCAGGATTTTGAAAGTCGGGAGAGTCAGAGTGACTCGCATGTAAAGACCTGATACGTGAATTCGCGACGTGCCTTTTGATTAGGCGACTGGTCACAACCTTAGTCACATAAAGGGAGGGGCTTAGCCAGGAGAGCTAGAGTCTAAATACACTTAAGCTTAAAGGTGTTAAGGAGAAAGATGCGGGTTCCATATAACCTGTGCTTTAAGGGAAAGAGGGTCTGTTAAGTGGATTTGAGGTTCTTGAGGGCCAAAGAGTCAATCATACTCAGTTTCTTTATCGATCCTAGATCGGGAGGTTGCGCAACCCTTTGAATAGAAGGGGGGTCTGCATAAAAACTCCCAAATCCCGAATAGCCGAAATGGTGAGTCATAAGGACGTCACATGGAGGTGACATGTACACCTAGGATGTATGCCACGTGTCCGTGGGTTTCGAACCCGTGGAATATTTAAATGTCATTTAGACCATAGCACGTGGGCCACGTATTAGCCTCTAGTATTCCACCATGTTTCATCCTGTATGAGCAAGGTTAGTGGGGCCCTAGGTTACGTAATGTAGTTAAAGGTCAAAGGACCCACACTGGTGTTGATCATGATACATCAAGATCAACGGCCATAAGGCATTACGGGGACCCAAGTTGAATGAAAGTTAATTATCCAAGGCGGTCCTGCAATCCAAACCATGGTTTCACCGAGGGGTTACGTGTCAGCGTCAGAATAATTGTGGGATGAAAGGTGAATTAATCCAAACCATCATTGCATGCCTCCGTAATTGGAAAACGTTAAGTGATGTAACGTAAGGACGTCACCAAAGGTGATTGGGAATGTTCGGAGATTAATAGTTTGGATGTGCGAATGTGAGATCCTTTGAAGATCTGAAGTCCTGAAGACTTGAAGTCCTAGAACTCAGATACATGAGGTTCCATAGTGAGTGTCAACCATTGGATGTTAGGTAGACATGGACTAAATATCCTCCCTACTTCGTGAGTTAGGTAATCCAAACTCCAAGGGATTTTTGTATTGTGCTTTGAAAATTTCTGAAGTCGAAGGCTCAAGTAGGCACCTTTTGACTTAGCGCTTGGTTATGGTCTGTGATCACATGGGTTCGCGATTGAGAGAAAGGGGATAATGCCTGAAATTTATTAGAAAAATGAGAATTACAACATAACTTCGACACATAACTCATGATAGAGCACTCGATCCTCAACTTAAAAAAATAAAAATGATAACATTCTTTCTAACTCTAACTCTCTTTACAACATTACAATTCTTATATATAGGGGAAACTGGAGCATTTACAAAAGATTCTAAAATATACTAGGGAATTTGAGGGCCAAATTCTGCATTCTCCCATTCTGCACAGGAATCTGATTATTGCCTCTGGGTATGACCTTTGCCTACCCGCACACATCTCTGAAACTAGAGCGGGGAAGTCATCCTGTGTTGTTTCCTATGAAGCCCGATGCAATTGTAGTTGCCTGAGCCGTGTTGAGACTTAGCATTAGGCTGTTGCCTTTTTGGGTGTCCATAACTGTTTGTCCCTATTGCTGTTGTTGTTGCTGTCAACCATACCCGGCTATAGCTAAGTTGAAGATTGGTTATTAGACCTATGAGTAGCTCACCCAGGTGAAAGAGTTTGCTGGGAAGTGAGTTCTCCTGGAAGGGAGTTCCGTAGCAGCCACAATACTCTGAGACTTCCGATCTAGCCTGTTGCTGAAGCCCAAGGTAAGGGAGGTGTACTAGTCGATGGACTTGTATTAGTGAAGGTGTATCCACCTAGGGTGGAGTAGGTGTGTGGGGAATGAGGTTATACGTTTTGTGGGCGTAAGTGCCTCTTGGGATAAAAGATCTTTCCTGTTTCTTTGTGCAACTTCCTTGTTTTCCTTGCCAAGCCTAGAATTCTCTTTCCCAGTGGAGTTTACTCCTAGCTCATAGGTGACCTACTCCTGAGAGTGATGAGCAACATGGTCTAAGGTTGGGAGGTTCGTGGAAGGTCTCCATGCAGTTAGTGGATTACTCCAACTAAAACATAACTGTCATTATTGTGTTACATTATGTATTTTATGCATGTTTTGTGATTCTTGTATGTTCTTTTCATGTATTCCGTTGCATGTATGAATTGTTGTTAATTCTATTTAAGTATGTATGATGGAAGTAACTCTATGTTAAATGTGTTAATTAGATTTAATGAATATCTATCATTTAAGCTGTATATTCCGCATGGTAGCATTACCCCGTGTTTGGAGGACCGTGGATATTACAATATGGTATCAGAGCATGGTTACAACACTGAGCCTAGATGGGCCATGTTAGTGGAAGTTGAAGCAAGAGTTTCAGAAGGAGTTGTTGTCGAAATGGACAAAACTCAAGTTCTGACCCAAGGTTTCAACGTGGAGCCTGGATGGGTTGGGTAAGTGGTCATTGGACTCAAGTTTCAAGTGGAAATTGTGTTTGGAGGAACCGATTTTGAACCTTAGAACGTTCCTGAGTACTAAGAGGTTACCTTGGCCATGTTAAGAATCTCAAGAGGAGAAGTGTATCGTAAAACCACGACATAAGAGGTGTTGGACCGCAGAGTAGTGTGAACCGTAGAATCAGTTTGAAAGAAAAGGAAAACCATTACGACCATCATATATGGAGAAAGCGTAGAAGGGTTAACTTGGAATCCCTTTGGACTTCGTGACTTCGGTGAAGTTCATGCAGAATAATAGAAAGGCCAAAGCCAGAAGCTCTGAAGCCCTGAAGCCCCGAAGTGGATATACACTGTAGATCTGGGGAGAAAATCTCAACTGTTAGATCTGTGTCCAGCTAAGCAAAAGAAAATCACTTCAGATGATTTCAAGTGTGGATTGTGACAAACTCTCGAAGTCTCAAAGTAGATCACAACCGTCCGTTGCGAAGGACACGCATCAAGAGATCATGTACTTCGGGTGGAATTACTTCATGAGGAGGCAAGTGCTGTGAGTTTGAAACTTGATGCAAGAGCATTGTCAACAAGTACACGTGGCAGGAAAACTCTGTGCCCGAGGACCAATTCAGAACCTCAAATGCAAGCCTTTACTGCAGATCTTTGGCAGCTGATAGAAACAAAAAAAAGGAAAGATCACGCGCGTAGAAAAATATGAGCACGCGTGACGTGGGAGTTTAACCCTAGTCTCGATGTAACTGTAAGTAGGTAGCACTTAGTTTGTTTCTTTTGTATAAAGAGAGGTTTTGTATGCCTTAAAGAGGGTTACGAGAATTATGAGCAAGTAGGAATTTGTGAATAATAGTTGTTGTTCTGATTTTAGCTGTAACCATTTTCTTGATTTTGAATGAAGATAATAGAGGAAAATTGATCCAATGTATGGTGTGAATATTGTTTACAATTTCCCTGTTGTTGTCGTTAATCTTTTCAAGAATGAATGAATCTTTCTACTAGTGTATGTAGCTTTAAAATGCTTGCATAAAATTTAAAAATCGCTTTTCTTCGTGAGCTGGTGCAAGGTGTGCACATAGTCCGCAAGGAGTGCATTGATAGGGTCTGTTTCGACTCATAAAGCTCAGGAGAAATAGCGTATGATTTCCTTTGAAAGGAGTGCAAGGTGATTGCTGCAAGTAGTGCACATTCGTCCACAATAATCCATATCTTGCATAAGAATATGCTACAAGGAGTGCACAGATCCAAAATTCAGTCTGCAAGGAGTGCATCGACAGAGTCTGTCTTGATTCATAAGCTCAAGAGGAACAATGTAAAGTTTCTCTATAGGAAGTGTAAAGCAACTGCCGCAAGGTGTGAATAATCGTCCCAAGAACTCAAATCTTGGGTAAATATCTGTTGCAAAGAGTTCACAGGTATGGAATTTGATGAAAAGTAGAAGTGACTCCCTAAAGAAGTCAAAGGATGAGAACAGAGGAATTCCAGGAAGGCGGGAAAGAATTCTTTTCAAGAATATTTGGATATGAGTTTGACGAATTTCCTGGAAAAGTAGGAAGTGCTTGGGAGATATAAATATTTGAGGAGATCAAGCTCAGGAGGGGTAGCGCTTTCCAAGAAGTGAGAATGATATCCAAGAAGTAGACTTGCTGGAAGGATAAAGGTCGAAGCCTTTAAATCTTTCGAAAATCTTCTAAGTTAGAAGAAAGCGTAAGCTGAAGGGAAAAGATCTCGACCATCCCACCAATGCCCAGACATTGAGGAGTGAGTGCAAAGGAAAAGATCTCAGCCATCCAATCTAAGCACGATGCAAACATCTCAGTCGTTCGATCTGAGAGCCAGGGAAAGGATCATAGTCGTTCAATCTGCGTGCAAAAAGGATCATAGTCGTCCGATCAAGATAAGGTGCACTAACGATAAACCTTTGAAAGTATACTGGAGAATTAGACTTACGAAACTATGAAATCATCGGATCCATCCATTGTCAAGGAGGAAACGTGGCGAGATATCAAAATTTCACTGACTCGCAGAGTGGAAAGGTCAAAGAGCAGAGTCGTGAGTATTCACGAAGTGCAAACTCGCGAAAAGATCACAACCGTTGATCGTCCCGAAATCACCGAGATCGTTCATCGTCAAGGAGAAGACATGACGAGAGATCAACATTTCACTAACTCGTGACTTAAATAAGTCAAAGGTAGAGTTATAAGAACTCACGAAATGCGAAATCACGATTTGATCACAGTTGTTGGTCGAAGGAGGGAGCTAAACTGTAGATCTGGTCTTTTTGGGAGTTCGTGACTCTAGAAATCAGAGGTAATAGTTCTGAGAACTCGTGAAATGTGAAATC
>WSFP011407630.1:0-25210 GCA_009831015.1 Picea engelmannii
GGTATTTACGATTAGAGGCATGTGTCTTTTGATAAAATCTTGTGCCAAAAGAATATCAACACCTATATCCAAACTATACAAAGTAACATATGTTATTACCCCATCTAGGAGAAGTGGAAAATCAGGAGAGAAATGTTGAATGGAGATAAGTTCTTTATTGACTTCTTAAAACTGGATTTGAGTTGGCTGCCAGTAATAGGATGGGATGGCTTTGTATTTGCAGCAACTACTCATGGATCCCGTATCAACTTGGTCATCTAGAGAATAGGTTTTGTAACCAAAAACTTTAATGCCAATAGTTATGACCATGCGGTCTCCAATGAGGCTTATGTCAAGAGCAAAGAGAGAAGAATTATCAGTTTCTTCGGGTGGAAGCAATTTAGGAAAAATCTCTTGCTGACTTGATTCTCCTCAGGCAATAGTGAGATCAGTAAAATGAGAGTTTGGATGATCCAATTATGCCATATATGCTTGGATCTAGCTGGCTAGGGTTTGCATCTGAGATATTTTAAGATGGAGATCATTTTCAACTTATCGGATTTCAATCAAGATTTCAGTTTTAGTCTGTCTAGTTGGTCGAGACATAATACTAGCATACTTTGGTTTGGACCATTCTTCATGAGGGATTTCATTCTCTTCATCTGTAAACTATATACTCTAAACAGGAGGCAACTATCTGACTATATCATCAATCTTTGATTGAAGCCTATTTTTCGAAAGGAAGGTGTCGGGTGCTAGATTAACCTTTTGCTTTTGGAGATCATGAATCTGTTGTTGTATGGAACCATGAGAAGAGAACATGAAACAATGACTCAAATATGAACATTCATCATCAGAAGTAGAATGAATATTCAAATTCTTGAACTGTAACTCATCAATAATATCTGAGTTTGAGTCAGAACTGTACACAAAAAATTGTTCATTGTCTGAACATGAAGAATCTATTAGATCCCAATCAGCAGGATTCTGATTAGCAGAAAATATTTATGTTATCTTTACATGAGCTCTATTTTCTTTATTGGGACATTTGTTGATGATCCTTGTTGTTACAAATATAGAAAGTTGTGGTTTTTCTTGGAAATCTTCTTCTCCTAAGGACATATTTATCTTTCTTCTTAGGAGACCTTCCATGTTGTCTTTTATACGGCTTTTTGTCTGGTTTGTTCCAATTATAAGATTTTCTCTTTGCAAACTTATCAAGTTTGGAACAATGGAAGTCTTGTTTCTTTGAGTTCTTTTTTGGAATTCCTTGGAAACATCCATAATTATATGTTTCTCTGAAAGTATCACGGATAGTTGGATTAAAATTGAACTGCTTTATCAGATTTTTCTTTGTTCGGTAAGAGATAAATTCCTATTGGAGTGCAGTAAGTATCTGCTAGTGCAAAGCAGCAAACGACGAGGATTCCAATTGGATATTTTTTATGGCCATATATCTAATGACTAATTTAGGAACTTTTCCTAGCATTGAAGCAATATAGTGCCTTAAGTAGGCAATATTATGATGTTCTTCTATTTTGTACAACATGGTTTGCATTGTACAGTAGTAGTCATGGAGCAGATCTAGATTGCACAATCTTTGGCTCATAAAGAGTTGTGCATGGTGCTCTGCATTAGGTGGAGTAACACCTAGAAATTCGTTTACAAAAGCAGTAAACAGAGTGCTTAAAGGATCTGCATCATTCATTATTTCTTCTTTATTTTCTTGGGAAATATTTTCCCACCATAATTTTGCAACCCATGTAAAATCCCATGAGATTTGGGTTACAATATCTGTCCAACTGGCTTTTGCTTCAACTTTGTTTTGGAGTGCCCATGCATTCAATTTCTGGAAGGCTTGAAGGATTTCATCCTGGTTCATGAATTCAAAGTTGAATAGCAATGTATTTCCATATCCTTTGGATAAATCTAGTTTTTCTATTTTCACATCAATCTCCCCAAGATTCTTAGTCCATTTTCCAAAAGGACTTTTGTGGGAGGAATAGTTGATATCTAGGCCAAAATTTATTGCATCTTTATATGGAAAATCATATGATTCTTTTCTCTTTCTTTTTGCTGTAGATGATTCTCCTATTTCCTCTGGGATAGGTCCAACCATTTTGATTTCAAGTTGTACTGGTAGGACTACTGGAGAAACTCGATTGGGTAGATCATTTCCAAGAGTTGTTAATTTGGAAGTTAACAACTAGGTTTTTTCTTGTACAAGGGATACCCCTTTTAAAAGTTTCTCAAGAGGGAGGAAGTCAGGATGAGAAGAGAAATATTTGAGGCAGAGAGAATGAAGACCAACAGAATTAGCTGATCGAGAAGAAAGGGTACTAGAATAATTAAATTTGAAACCTTTTGTATCAACACAGACATTCAGGTGGAGAAACTGGTTTGGGTATAGCAATTTGCAATCGAGAGATAGCAAGATGAATAGTGGAGAGTTGTGAAGTTATTTCATCAAGCCTGGTTGTTAAGGCCTCTTGGCCTTCTTGAAGTGTTTCTACAGAATGGTGGAGCTTCTTACTATGCTCTGTCAAGGTGAAAACATCCTTAGCTACTTCATCAAGGTTCTAGGTCAAACAAACTGACTGGTAATTGATATAATTTTGAAGTTTGATTTGCTCATAAGGTTTTGTAGCAGTAGGATGATGCAAATGGATGAATTGCAGATCTTCTTGCAGCGTTCCATTGGAGAACTGTGGAGTGATGTTACAAGGGCCAAGAGACTTTTGTGGAAGTAATGCAGAGGATGTTGGGTCTCTAGAAAACATTTTGAGTTCAGGAACTGCTTCAAGAAGTTGTTTACAAACTGTGCAATTTGCATGTTGGCCTCTGTGGGTAGGTGATCCTGGATTTGGTAGAACTTGGTATTTAGAAGTAGAAGGTTTGATACAAAACTCAAAAGAACTATTAGAAGTGGAAGATTGTGGTTTATGTATAGGGGAATGATGTACAAACTGTCTACTAGGAACTGGAAATGGTGTATGGACAGGTGATTTTAAGGACTGACTACGGAAAAGTTGTTGTAATATTTGCGGGTTGGTGAACCGTAGACTACTGCTTCGATTAGGCTTTGGTGTTACTCTTAACTATGTGGGAGCTGACATGGCAAACTGTGGATATTTTTGGGACAGTGGCTGATAATCACTACTCCATTCTTCTGGTAGGGTAACTTGGTTGAATCCCAACTAAAGTGGTGTAGTATTGTCGGGACTGACTATGACACCTTATTTTAATGCTCATGTGGTTAACTTGGGATTTATGGCAGGCATGGTGGTGGAAACAAAGCGTAAACAGATAGTTGTATGTAACTGGACAATATGGGCTTGATTAGCTACATTGAAACTGTGAAACTGGATGAACGCTTGAAGCAACTCATTTATATAGGGGTCATTCAGAGAGACTTGATATATGGGGAGAACCGAGGACCAAGCTGGTCCATTGTTTAATGGACTTTGGAATCCGCCAATTAATTCATCATTGAAATCATTCTTTCAGGTATCGAGGACACAGGTCAGACATGATGTATTTAGACTAGGTCGCACCAAAGGATTAATGTCGAACTAAATAAGGCCAATATGAATATAATTATATCCATTTTCTATTTCCCATTCAATGTCATCTCTTTTAATCAAAGGAATTTGATAAACACTCTGGGAAAGAAAGATCAGGATATTCATAGATGTAAAGAGAAACAAACTTGCAGCATGAAATCGGAACATGGGAAGATCGTAATTTTTTTCTACATCTATCTCTAGTAAAAACCAGTTTGGCTGAGGGTTAAATTCTTGAGATATGATGCAGGAATTATACAATGTTTCATTTTTTGTTTTGTTGACTAGCTTATTCAACCATGACCATCGTTTATTGTGAGCATCTCTTCTAGATTGAGCAGAAGTAGATAATGCAAAACTAAAATCATAACTTGTACCAGAATCCATTATAACTTTAAGAGATAATGAAAATTGAATACACCTTGTAAACTGCAACGAGTTTGCAAAACTTGATCTGTTGCTCCAAACGCCCTAAACAACTTCTGCGCCTTCATCGGGACTTACAAAAGATGTCGGTCCTCTAGCTTTCGCCCTTAGTAGGTGAATCTCTCAACACTACCCTCTCAGAAAAATGGGAACATGGAACAATAATGGAGGACATTTTGCACAATAACTTGGCTCTAATAGAGACTTAGATTCAAATGTAATGGTATTAGAGCCAAGTTATTGTGCGAATTGTCCTCCATTCTTGTTCCATGTTCCCATTTTTTCGAGAGGGTAGTGTTGAGAGATTCACCTATTAAGGGAGAAATCTAGATGATCGACAGCTCGTGTAAGTCCTGTTGAAGGCACAGAATCCGTTTAGGGTGTTTGGAGCAATAGATCAAGTTCTGCAAACTCGTTGCAGTTTACAAGGTGTATTCAATTTTCATTATCTCTTAAAGTTATAATGGATTCCAATACAAGTTATGATTTCAGTTCTGCATTATCTACTTCTACTCAATATAGAAGAGATGCTCACAATAAACGATGGTCGTGGTTGAATAAGCTAGTCAACAAAACAACAAATGAACCATTGTATAATTTCTGCATCATATCTCAAGAATTTAACCCTCAGCCAAACTGGTTTTTACCAGAGATAGATGTAGAAAAAATTTACGATCTTCCCATGTTCCAATTTCATGTTGCAAGTCTGTTTCGCTTTACATTTGTGAATATCCCAATCTCTCTTTCCCAGAGTGTTTATCAAATTCCTTTGATCAAAATAAATGAAATTGAATAGGGAATAGAAAATGGATGTAATTATATCCATATTGGCTTTATTCAGTTCGTCATTAATCCTTTGGTGTGATTTGGTCTAAATACATCCTGTCTGACCTGTGTCCTCGATACCCAAATAAATGATTTCAATGATGCATTAATTGGAAGATTCCAAATTCCATTAAACAATGGACCATCTTGGTCCTTGGTTGTCCCCAGATATCAAGTCTCTCCGACTGACCCCTATATAAATGAGTTGCTTCAAGCGTTCATCCAGTTTCACTATTTCAATGTAGCTGATCAAGCCCATATTTCCTACATACAACTATTTGTTTACGCTTTGTTTCCACCACCATGCCTGCCATAAATCCCAAGTTAACCACACAATCATTAAAAGAAGGTGTCCTACTCGGTGCCAACAATACTACACCACTTTAGTTGGGATTCAACCAAGTTACCCTACCAGAAGAATGGAGTAGTGATTATCAGACACTGTCCCAAAAATATCCACAGTTGGCCATGTCAACTCCCACACAGTTAAGAGTAACACCAAATCCTGATGGAAGCAGTAGTCTGTGGTTTACCAACCCCCAACTATTACAACAACTCTGTCGTAGTCAATCCTTAAAATCACCTGTCCATACACCATTTCCCATTCCTAGTAGACAGTTTGTACATCATTCCCCTATACATAAACCACAGTCTTCCACTTCTAGTAGTTCTTGTAAGTTTTTTATCAAACCTTCTACTTCTAAATACCAATTTCTACCAAATCTAGGTTCACCTACCCACAAAGGCCAACATGCAAATTGCACAGTTTGTAAACAAATTCTTGAAGCAGTTCGTGAACTCAAAATGTTTTCTAGATATCCAACATCCTCTATATTACTTCCACAGAAGTCTCTTGGCCCTAGTAACAACACTTCACAATTCTCTAATGTAACACTGCAAGCAGATCTTCAATTCATCCATTTGCATCATCCTACTGTAGCAGAACCTTCTGAACAAATCAAACTTCAAAATTATATCAGTTACCAGTCAGTTTGTTTGACCTAGAACCTCGATGAAGTAGCCAAGGATGTTTTCACCTTGACAAAGAATAGTAAGAAGCTCCACCAATCTATAGAAACACTTCAAGAAGGCCAAGAGGCCTTAACAGTCAGTCTTGATGAAATAATTTCACAACTCTCCACTATTCAACTTGTTATCTCTCGATTCCAAACTGTTGTACCCAAACTAGTTTCTCTGCTTGACTATGTTCATGTTGATACAGAAGGTTTCAAATTTAATTATTCCAATACCCTTTCTTCTCGATCAGCTAATTTTGTTGGTCTTCGTTCTCTCTACCTCAAATATTTCTCTTCTCATCCTGACTTCCTCCATCTTGAGAAACTTTTAAAAGGGGTATCCCTTGTACAAGAAAAAACCTAGTTGTTAACTTCCAAATTAACAACTCTTGGAAATGATCTACCCAATCGAGTTTCTCTAGTAGTCCTACCAGTACAACCTAAAATCAAAATGGTTGGACCTATCCTAGAGGAAATAGGAGACTCATCTACAGCAAAAACAAAGGGAAAAGAATCATATGATTTTCCATATAAAGCTGCAAGAAATTATGGCCCAAATATCAACTATTCCTCGCACAAAAGTCCTTTTGGAAAATGGACTAAGAATCTTGGGGAGATTGATGTGAAAATAGAAAACCCAAATTTATCCAAAGGATATGGAAATACATTGCTAGTCAACTTTGACTGCATGAACCAAGATGAAATCCTTCAAGCCTTCCAGAAATTGAATGCATGGGCACTCCAAAAACAACACTGAAACAAAAGCCAGTTGGACAGATATTGTAACCCAAATCTCATGGACTTTTACAAGGGTTGCAAAATTATGGTGGGAAAATATTTCCCAAGAAAATAAAGAAGAAATAATGAATGATGCAGATCCTTTAAGCACTATGTTTACCCTTTAGTAAATGAATTTCTAGGTGTTGCTCCACCTAATGCAGAGCACCATGCACAACTCTTCATGATCCAAAGATTGTGTAATCTAGATCTGCTCCATGACTACTACTGTACAATGCAAACCATGTTGTACAAAATAGCAGATCATCAGAATATTGCCTACTTAAGGCACTATATTGCTTCAATGCCAGGAAAAGTTCCTGAATTAGTCAATAGATATCTAGCCATAAACAAGATCCAATTGGAATCGTTGTCTTTTGTTGCTTTGCACCATTAGATACTTACTGCACTCCAACAGGAATGTATCTCTTACCGAGCAAAGAAAAATCTAAAAAAGTAGTTCAATTTTAATCCAGCTATCTGTGATACTTTCAGAGAAACATATAATTATGGATGTTTCCAAGGAATTCCAAAAATGCACTCAAAGAAACAAGACTACCATTGTTCCAAACTTGATAAGTTTGCAAAGAGAAAATCTTATAATTGGAACAAACCAGACAAAAAGTTGTATAAAAGACAACATGGCAGGTCTCCTAAGAAGAAAGATAAATATGTCTCTAGGAGAAGAAAATTTCCAAGAAAAAACACAGCTTGTTATATTTGTAACAACAAGGATCATTGGTCCAACAAATGTCCCAATAAAGAAAATAGAGCTCATGTAAAGATAGTAGAAATATTTTCTACTAATCAGAATCTTGTTGATTGGGATCTAACAGATTCTTCCTGTTCAGAGAATGAACTTTTTTTGTGTACAGTTCTGACTCAGACTCAGATATTATTGATGAGTTACAGTTCAAGAATTTGAATATTCATTCTACTTCTGATGATGAATGTTCATATTTGAGTCATTGTTTCATGTTCTCTTCTCATGGTTCCATACAACAACAAATTCATGATCTCCAAAAGCAAAAGGCTAATATAGCACTTGGCACCTTCCTTCTGAAAAATAGGCTCCAATCAAAGAATGATGATCTGGTCAGACAATTGCCTCATGTTCAGAGTATATAGTTTACAGATGAAGAGAATGAAATCCCTCATGAAGAATGGTCCAAACTAGAGTATGCTAGTATTCTATCTCAACCAACCAGATAGACTGAAGCTAAAATCCTAATTGAAATCCGACAAGTTGAAAATGATCTCCACCCTAAAAGATCTCATATGCAAACCCTAGCTAGCCAGATCCAAGCATCCATAGAATAATTGGATCATCTAAACTTTTGGTTTACTGCTCTCACTATTGCTCGAGTAGAATCAAGTTAGCAAGAGATTTTTCCTAAATTGCTTCCACCCGAAGAAACTGAGAATTCTTCTCTCCCTGCTCTTGACATAAGCCTCATTGGAGACCGCATGGTCATAAATGTTGGCATTAAAGTTTTTTGTTACGAAACCTATTCTCTATATGCCCAAGTTGATATGGGAGCCATGAGTAGTTGCTTCAAATACAAGGCCATCCCATCCTATTACTAGTAACCAACTCAAATCCAGTTTCGAGCAGTCAATAAAGAACTTATCTCCATTCATCATTTCTCTCCCGATTTTCCACTTCTCCTAGATGGGTTAATAACATATTTTACTTTGTATAGTTTGGATATAGGTGCTGGTATTCTTTTGGGGAAAGATTTTTTCAAAAGACACATTCCTCTAATCATAAATATTGATTCTTTATGTTTAACAGTCCAACAACAACAAGTTAAGCTTCCTATGAAAACCAACCATGTTATACGTATCTCTCCTAATACCCCAGATACTATTGAAGAAACTCTCCAAGATCTTACAAATATTCAGAAGATTGTCCTACATGCTAATATCCATGGACAAGAAATTCTCAAAGACATTGTCCAAAAATTAAAAGATTAATGCACATCAGACTTTCCTGATGCATTCTGGACAAGAGAGAAGTATTTTGTTTCTCTCCCCTACAAGGAAGGGTTTAAGGACACTCCACATAAGGCATCTTCCAATAACATGAGTCCTTCAGAGCAAGCTCTGTGTCAAGAAGAAATCCAACATCTACTTGACAAACATCTTATTGAACCCTGCATGAGTCCATGGGCTTGTCCGACATTTTATGTCAACAAGCATTCTGAACAAAAGAGAGGTAAGAAAAGACTGGTCATTAACTACAAGGCACTTAATAGTGCCTTGTTACCTCTGAGATATCCATTGACACATAAAGAGCTTTTATTTAGTAAACTTTCCCATGCAAATGTTTTCAGCAAGTTTGACCTCAAGAGTGGTTTCTAGCAACTAGGAATTTCAATTGAAGACAGGTACAAGACTGCTTTTGTGGTTCCATAGGGGCAATATCAATGGAAAGTCATGCCATTCGGTTTGAATAATGCACCTTCAGAGTTCCAAAATCATATGGAGGATATCTTCAAACCTTTAAATTTTGTTCTTGTCTATATTGATGATTTACTTATTTTTAGTCGAGATGTTAATGAACACAAAAAACATATTGATGAATTCCATTCTTTTGTTTTTAAGAATGGTTTGGTATTCTCCAAGTCACCAAACAAATTTGTAATATGTCAAACTAATATTGAGTATCTAGGACTATATATATCCAAAGGAACTATCCAACTGCAACCTCATGTATTAAAGGCTCTACTTCAGTTTCCTGATATTCTGCATGACATAAAGCAAGTTCAACGTTTTCTTGGGTGTTTTAACTATATCAGACAGTTTTATGAATACCAGGCTAAATACACAAAAGTACTCCAACAACGTCGTAAGCCAGGATCCAACTGGGATATTTCAATGACCATAGCTATCAGAATAATCAAGGAGAAGATTCAAAATCTACCACCTCTGCAGTTGCCTAACATGAATCTTCCTTTTATTCTGGAAATTGATGCTTCTAATGACTTATGGGCAGTCGTTTTACTTTAGAAACACTCTCACAAGGATGAAGTATGTGCTTATGCATCAGGCACATTCAATCCTACTGGATCAAAATATCCATCTTCTGAGAAAGAGATCTTGGCAGTTAAAAAGGGAATCAAAAGATTCAGATTGCTCCTAAAAAGTGTTAGATTTATAGTCAAAACAGACCTCAAGCACATGAAAGTTATGTTGCATAACCAGCGGTTGCTTGAGCAAGGAAATTCTCTAGTTCTCAGATGGGCTTTATGGTTAGATGGTTTTGATTTTGACATCATATAAACATATGGGGCCAAGAATTATTTGGAAGATATGCTTTCTAGAGAAGGAGCCTGCAAAGATTTAAAAATGTTTTCTTATCAAGGATCAAGCTCCGACACCTCTTCTTCCACCTACCCCATTATTGTATGTTCAAATTGTTTAGTTTAGCTATGTTGTGAATGTTTTTCACAACTTCTACACACCCTGACACCAGAACTCCAGCAGAACATTCTTCATAGATGGGCCAATTCTTGGGCTGGAAGAACTATCTATAACTATACTTGGCAAAGGGTGAACAATGATAGGATTCTCTTTGGGCATACTCATCCACTCACCAGCTCATTCACTATGCATTTATATTTGATCTGGATCTACGATGGATAGATTATTTTGCAGTCCTACAGAACTATAAGTATCATCATGTATTGCGAAGATATCCAAAGTCCATTCAGATTGTGGAGGCCTTGGTTCAATTTACTTCTTCAGCAATATATACCAAGAGTTTATGCCCTGAGGCATGCTACTCCTCAGCTATTATTATCAATTTTGCAGACCGAAATGGCAGAAGCAACCTTAAATTATGATATACTTCACTTCAATATTTTTTATAAAGGTGTTTTTTATAATTGGAGTTTTACAAGTGATCACCAGTTGGCTTTCTTTCCGTCATAGGATTTCTACGGAGAAGTTTATCTACTAGCTCATCTCCAAGATGCCTTCATGCAACACTCACCATTCTCCACATGTTTCCGAGAACATGAACCCATTTGGATGCATGATTTGGTTCCAGGCATTGTACCACCCATACCTGATGATGTTAATGACATCTATGATAACAACGATGAAGTCTATTCTCCACTGAGCCATGATAATTATGATTCTGACCGGAGTTGATACTTCACATGGACTTCACATGGAATTCACATGGCCTTCACATGGCTTGGTCTATTACTTTGTAAAAAGAATCTTACTTTTAGCATTTGTACTTTATCTTTTAGCTCCTTCCTTGTGAAGGAATATTCTCGTTTCTACTTTTATCTTTGTACGAGGCTTTAGTGGGTTCCCTCCTAAAAGAATCTCCACAATGTAGCTTTACTTTGATGATTATTGTACACCGCTTTAGTGGATTCGGACAATCGAATATCCACTTTGTGTCAAGTCCATGTCAGACCTGTGTACGAGAAAAACTCTATATATACAGAGGTATTTCCTCTTTGTAGGCATCGGGTTTTAGAGAGAGTTTCTAATATAAAGAAAAAGTGTGTTTTTATCTCATGTTCTCTTTTCTTTTGAAGTTATTATTCTTTGCCTAAGCAATCGTCTAGGAGTCGAATCGAATGTCTTTCACTTCGGTGTTAAAGACTTCAATGTTTCTCCCCGATTTCCCAAAAAACATCATTTAGGGCCTCAAAATGGCTCCGGAAGTTCAGGACCCGAAAAACTGCTAAAAATAGTAAATTACCAAAATTGCCAGAAAATTGTTTTGAGCTAGTTGGAAAAGGTGGGTGGCCATCGATATCCACTTGGATCAAAAGGAGTAGCACAAGGCTTGCAATCACCCATGTTAAAGCATGTCAATAGATTCATCACATATTTAGACTAAGAAATGAAAAAACCATCACAAAGTGGTAAGACTTGAAGACCCAAAACATAATGCAGAGTAGAAAGATTTGTCATATCAAAAGAGTCAACAAGTTGTTTCTTCAATCTAAGGATGAGTTCATTATTATTGCCAATAATGAGTAAGTCATCTAGATATACAATAACAATCAAAGTGTCTCCATTGGTGTGGAGTACATACAAGTTGTGATCAGATTCACACCATTTGAAACCAATTCGAAGAAAGAAACTATCAATCTTAGCATACCAAGCTTGGGGAGCTTGTTTCAAACCATAAAGAGACTTCTTGAGTTGACACACCAAATTCAAATCTGTCACAAAACCAGGTGGTTGTTCCATGAAAATTTCTTCAGATAGGTCTCCATGAAGAAGAGAAATCTTCACATTCATACGATGGATTTTCCATTCAAAATGATCAAAAAGGGAAAGAATTAGTTGAATGGAATTCATATTTTCAATATGGTAAAAGGTTTCATTGTAGTTGATGCCTTCTTGTTGAAAAAAATCCTTTTTTACTAGGTGCTCTTTATGTTTCTCAACAACACCTTTAGAGGTAAATTTGGTCATGTAGATCCATTGACAATTACAATGTTATCTCCTTGCAATCGGGGAACCAAGTCCCAAGTGTGATTCTTCGACAAAAAATAAATTTTAGTCTCCATTTACTGCAAACCAAAAACTATGTTCTGAGTTTTCATTGCTTGCAGACTTCAGAAATTCAAGTGTCTAAGTATTTCATGCCCAATTTGACTTATCTCATCGGTGTGAGCAACAAGTGTAGTTGGTTCAAGATAAGGTCGAATTGAGTCACAAAACTTGTACAAATTGTTTGTCAGGTTGAGAAGTCTGCTAGTGACAATCGACTTTCCTTTCTTCAAATCACGAACATAGAACCAATATATCCAAGATTCCACAATCTTTCATGTCTATGTCAACTAAGAAACATGCAAAAAAATTGCACCGAGATCAAGCACATGATAGACATAAAACAAATTCCCATGTCGACAAGTAACATCACCCTAACCAACAAATTCCAGAGAAAAATCATCAACAACATAGATTTTACTCTCCTCAACTTTATTCGGTCTCATGAATAAAGAGACATATTTAGCCACATGATGAGTGCACCCAGAGTCGACAACCCATTCATTCTACATAGAATGAGATATCAAGGCTTGAGAAGTCCCGACTTGGAAGGTGAAATTATCAATGGGTCAAAGAACAATTGACACATCTCCTTTAACGCATTTAACCTTCTCCTCTAATCATCTCTCTTCTTATAGTAGTTTTTCTCCACATGTCCATTCTTTCCACAGTACTGACATGTATTCTTTTTTCTACTTCATTGTGGTTGTCTCTAGGGTCCCTGGTCATGATACACAAGTTTATGTGCAGAGGTGTCAAACTGCTCTCTACTCTTGGGATCCATCTTGCCCTTTCCCTTCAATAAGTGGACCTAATGTTTTCCACCAACATTACGTTCTCCAAGTAATCTATGTTGATCAGTGATCAAAAGACAACATAAATATTCAAAGGTGTAATCCTTACCATATTCCTTGTGTTCTTTCCAGTTGGTGTGGAAATTCGATACGAACATGTTGAATGGTGTTCTCAAGTTCATTCGGAACAACTTGATGAGTTGTTCATCCTTCTTCTGATAGTCCTTTCCACATTCACCCAAATTCAACCGGAGTTCCTTGAAATGTTCCAAATAGTCCTCCATTCTTTCGAAAGAATGAGGATCGAGAGAGATCAATTCTTTATCCAACTGCATGACGTGGCTCTCATCGACTAGATTGAACAAGGTTTTCATATTTTTCAAAAATTGACGAGGACAATCGATTCCACTAAGGTGAAAAAGAATATCCCACAAGATGTAGGTCGTAATGAATCCTACCACCTCGTCATTCTTTCCATCAACATTGAACTTTTCCTGGTCATCTATTGGATTTGGAATCACCACTTTCGTATACTACATAGTCATTTTCTCTTCAATAGGGTTTCCATGTCTAGAGCCCATACTTCATAATTTGATCTGTTTAGAAAAATATGATCAATATTCGAAACCATATTTGATATTTAGACATACTAGTATATTTCAATAAGTTACAATCAACAAACCATTGACCCAGAGTCAATCACACAACAGATCCGACTAATCAAGGTTTGTAGATAATAGGTTGAGGTTTTAATCCATCGGATCCGATACCATGTTGGGGAATGAGGTGGAACACAACATGCAACATAGGACACAATACTGCAGATAATCAAAGAGGGACAAAATATTTTGAATCTAAAGATGGTGTCTAAAGACACTGTTACGACATTTAAGCAGAGCGCACTGTGATCAAAAAATCGTAGTGCATGTTGTGCATCTTGATCTACATGATATTTGCACAATATCAATTTATTTCTTGATGATAATGACCCAAGGGGTATACTTTTTATAGTATTAATATCAAACTAACTTCCATAGAATCTGAAAGATCTTTTCCATATGTAACCATCAGTTGTTAGAGTTGATTCCACCAAGTCCGCTCTGTCGAGTCAGATCAACAAGGATGCTCAACCTGAACTCTTATGCATCCAACTTGTAGTTGATTGTTGTAATGGTCGATCCACCTCCCGATTATCTTCGACTATTGGTCGACTGTTCGACTGGCATGCACATCAATTATTCAATTGACTAGTGTGGTGTGTTGTTCGATCACCTAAACGATTGTATCTAGATGTAGTTTGACCTCTCGATCGACTGAACCCAGAATATGTGTGATGAACCATCAATTCTTGATTTTCCAATAGCCTCTATGTATGATGTTTCATAAGAGGATCCTTCTTGCCATTCAATTTTTGGAAACAATTAGTCTTGCAAAACATGGCTTGCTTCTCCTAGAAGGCTTCCTCAAGATGGCCTTTCCTTACACAATGTGAACATTTCATTGCATACCAATAGTTGTTTATGATATGTCCTCTCTTATTTCAATAGTGACATTGAAGAAACTTCTTGTTTGACGTATAATCCTTGGTATTATTCTTCTTACTTCTCTCACTAATTAGTTTTATACTTTCTCTGAGTGCAGGTGTGGGATGAGTCTGCAAACTTTCCTCCTCCTTTCTACTCCCTTTCAATATGCCACAAGGTTGAGGTGGTGGTGAGTTGACACCTCCACTCACTTCTTCTATGTTAGGAAATGAGGAAAAATTCCACACTAAACCTAGGAGAAGAGAATAAGAAATATTTAATCAAGAAAGTAAATGACAAAGAAAACACATAGAACACAGATATTTTACCTTGGAAACCCAAATGGGAAAACCAACATTCCTTGAGTGTTTTTCTCCTTGTTGTCTTTTTCCTTCAGAATAAAAGGTTACATGCCTAACCTTGGTATACATCTAAGACACAATCGACACCATACCTTCTTTCTTTACACAAGAACAACGCGATAGCCAATTTAGGTTACATCTACATGGAAAGCAACCTCTAAAATGATTTCTATAAATATTAGCTTCTACAGCATTACAACATGCCTTATTTATAATCTTTACAGTAGGAAAAACCATAAAGAAAGATTCCTAAAAACGATTACATATCCTCCTAGATCATTGTCTACAAATCTCATGGATCTTGGGATTGTGTTACAGTCAACTCTAAGTCGGTTTACCAGTTGATTACTAGTCAATTACGAGTCAACCTCCATTCGGTCTTTAGTCGACTAACATGCACCCACTTGTTGGCCTCTTGTCAGTTGACCTCTTCTACTTGATATCGATTTCTTCGACTTAAACTTTACCTAGTCGATCCACCTCAACCTTCGACTTGTTGTTGATTTCTTCGACTTGGACTTTACCCAGTTAATCCACCTCGATATTCGAATTTCACTACAAAGAATATAACAACCCATCTTTCTCCCACTTGTTGTCTTCTTTGCTGAAACCAAGAGTTTTATGAACTCTCATTTACAAACCCAAGGCAACAATTCCCATCACCTCTCTACACCAAGATAAATTCACAACACTCATAGACTTCATCAAAGAGTCTACTATGTTTTCCAACGTGTCTACTTTCTCCAGCAGCACCTTGTTTCTTTCCACCATGTCTCTCATGAAATGGTATTGTACATTAATGTGCTTAGTATTGGAATGATAAGTTGGGTTCTTTTCCAAAAATATTTCACTTTGACTTAACTTATCTTCATAACTCTCTTCTCAAACCCGATTCCTGAACGCAACCTTTATAACCATATTGCTTCTTTTCTTCCATGAGTGGTTTCCATGTATTCAGCTTTTGTTGTTGACAAGGCTATGTCATCTGTCACTTACTTATCTATTTTATTGCTCAAATGAACATACTGAACACATATCCACAGGTTGACCTTTGGAGATCCATATCTCCATCCCAGTTAGCATCGACAAAGCCATGTACATTTAATTCAATGTCACTTCCAGGTTTTCCTTGATAGCATATCGCATAGTCTTTTGTGCCACACAAATACCTTAATACTCTCTTGAAAGTTATCCAGTGCTCCTTTCCAGGTGTCAACATGTATCTACTCAACACTCCCATTGCATGGGAAATGTCCGGTTGAGTGCATACCATCACATACATTAGACTACCAACAACACTTGCATAGAGAATACATACCATGTCCTTTGTTTCCTCCTGTGTCCTTGGACATTGTTCAACAACTATCCTTTCCTCCACAGGAATTGGCACCTTCATAGGTTTGCAATCCCGCATGTTGAAAAGTTTCAAGTTCAACCAAATCTTTCTATTTGCTTGATCTCTCTTGATCTCCATTCCTATAATGAAGTTAGTTGCACCAATATCCTTTATGTCAAACTTGGAGGATAGTTTCTTCTTCACCTCCTTTACAACGTTCATGTTGTTTCCAATCAAAAACATGTCGTCGACATACAATGCCACATATATGAAACACCCACCTTCTTCTTTGGAATATATTTCATGATCAACTTTTCTTCTCACAAATCCAAAACTAAGGATGTATGTGTCAAACTTATGGTACCACATCCTTGGTGATTTCTTCATACCATAAATGGATCTTTTCAATTTGCATACCAAGTCTTTATTTCCCCTTACTGCAAATCCTTCAAGTTGTTTCATGTAGATTTATTCTTCCAGGTCCCCATGTAGGAACGATGTCTTAACATTCATGTGTTATATTTATAGATCAAATTCTACAACTAGAGACATTAGTACTCTAATGGAACTTAATTTTTCAACAGGGAAAAAATCTTACCGAAGTTGACTCCTTCGACTTGGGAATATCCTTTCACTACCAGTCGAGCTTTGAATTTCTCGACTTGACCTGTGGCATTCATTTTCTTCTTGAAGACCCACTTGCTACCAACGAGCTTTCTTCCATTTTTTAATTTGACTAAATCCCATGTCTTATTATTATGCAAGGATTCCATCTCTTCAACCATGGCATCCTCCTAGAGTTTTCCCTCCACTGAGTCAACTGCCTCCTTGACTGACTTGGGCTCTTCGTCGGTGGCAGTTAACATAAATGTAGAATGAAATTAGGTGGACTATACCTTTCTACTGGTTTTCATACTCATTTTGAAATCCTTACAACTGGGGTCGGTTATTCCACCTCTTCATTTGATTCAATCGACTCATCTAAATCAGCTTCTTCATTCCTCAGTTCAAACCACACCTTCTTTGGATTATTCTCTGTTTGAACCATCACTTTAGAGTTAGAATTCCTTTTGACTTCTCTGAAGACCACATCTCAACTGTACATTGTTTTACTTGATGCAATATTCCAGAGCTTATATCCTTTCATTCCTTCTTTGTATCCAATGAAAATACACTTGACTTCCTTCTTGTTGAGCTTGCTCCTTTTTTCTTTGAGAACATGCACAAATGCATCACAAAAAACTATTTTTAGAAGTGAAACCGAATGATTCTTACCAGGCCATACCTCATGTGGATTCGTGTCGAATATCGTCCACAAAGGAGACATATTCACTAGATATTTTGCAGTGTCAACTACCTCTTCCTAGAATTCTTGTGTGATCCCAACACCACTGAGCATTCTCCTTGCCTTGTCCATAAATGTTCTATTCATTCTCTCAGTAAATCCATTTTGTTGTGGGGTATATGGTGTGGTATTTTGGCATGCTATTGTTGTGGGTGGGAAATCCCTCCTACGAACTAGCACTAAGGGTTTTATCATGCATGTAGAAATGACCTAAAGATTCTTACTTTTTACTATCATCCCATGCCTAGACCCCCATTACTCATATGTAAATACAAGGCTCAAGAGAGTAGGTTGACATACTTTATTCTTCGTGTTTGATGTCGATCCCTTTTCGCTCTTGGTCGTTCTTTGACTACAACTCTCCTCCCAATGCTGATCTGCATTCACTAAAGATAAACAAAGAACTCCACATGCATTTGATCTATAAACTAATGGGTTAGAGTTTTAATCAATCATACAATAAATATTCCAATAATGAAAATCTCACATGGCAGGATGGGAAAATCAATTCTTTTATTAACTTCACAATAATACCTTACAATGATAAAGTCAGCTACTACTCCTCGATCCTTCTACTGGTCTCTTCTTCCACTATCTTCCAACTGCTTTTCTCTATACTTCTCTTTGCACAAGGATGGCTAAAGGTTGGGAAAAAGGGAATGCTCAATCGGGTATATTTCTTTACTATGATTCTCCTCCTTTCAAATGGGAAGCTTACCCCTTCTTTTATAGGCTACAAGAAGCTAGGTATTTGGTCGAGTGACTGGCCATGCATGGCCAAAAGGTTTAGTTAACTTACCCAAATTTGTGTGTTCCGTCAGCAACTTTCCTTTTTCCATGCTTTTGTAGGTACACACGGGCTGTCTTGGGTCATGTAGCATGTACACATGTGCAGTAATGGAGCAAGGCGTGTGGGCCTTTATAAAAGGGGTTTTTAAGAAGAGTTGTTCAACAATGTTTTGGCAAAGAAGGAATCTGAGATGGCCTGATGCCAGGTAAGCATGTATGGTGCAAATTAGGGTTATAACATATGCCCCCTAATGTGTGAGGTCAGAAGAGCTTCAGATGGCCGAACAAGTGAGCTCAGGGACCAGAAATCGAGAGGTGTCGTCTGCAAAATAATAATGGTCTCACTGAGGCGGGCATACCCATGCTCGGGATAAAATAAAATCATGGCTACCAATCAAATACATTGTAGATCCATGTCATATAACTATATAAAGTGTAGCCGCAAGGAATACATAGTGGAGCTACATCTCAAAATCAAAAAGATATACGTGTAGAGTATCCATCTTCTAGAAGCTGATAAGGCCTGATGGCTAGAGATGAGGTCTTTAGAGCTCGAGCAACAACTTCAAAATCTTCAAAACTCAGGTAGGAGTGTAATATGAGTGTATGAATTTACTACCCAGAGGTCTTCGATGGTTCGTTGGTCATGGATTAGAGAATCTTGATGATCATACTGAAGGCTTCATTGATTTCGAATAAAGACTTGATTGGACGTTTAGGATGGCTGGGCATGAGGGCAAGAGACAAACTGCAGAGGGGCCGACTTAGGCTTGGTAAAAACTTCCTTTGGACAATAGCACGACAAATGATGAGACTCAGGCATCATGGCATTAACATAAGTTTACGAGGCAGGAGGCAACACAAACTCTCCATATGTTTGGAAGAATAACCAAACGGAGGAGGACACAGCTCGATGTAGCGATAACAAATTCCTAAGGTCGTATTAAATCCCATAGTTTGAACAAATGGAAAGATGTGCTTTATCCAAGGGAAACTCATTATGCTACCAATAAAGAAAATACTTTTCCCTTCCTCTTTTTGGGGTATTTTTTTTTTTTTGTCTTTTTCAGTCATTTTGGAAAAATAATAAAAGAATGTTACATTACAAAGGAGGAATGAGTGTTTAAAACATACAAGTTCAAGGCGCAGGGACAAGAATGATGTTCAAACGCTCGAGAAAAATCCTCCAGGGGCCAAAGGTGTCAAGACACAGAGGAAAAGTGCTACAGGGCTTGTGTATAAGGCATGCTTTAGATGGTTCAGTTGAGAGAAACATGGAGCTGGCATTAGGCCAAAGACGCGGGTATGAAAATGCAATTAATAAAACACACAATGGTAATGTCCTTCGATGTGAGTTTAACGAGCCCAGAGAAGGTAAGATCGACGGTTTTTCATATTTAAAGAGTCTGAAAAAGGTAAAAGGAGACTCCATTGGGGTACCTTTTTCGAAGGTAGTCTAGTCAGTTCGAAAAAGGGGTAAACTAGCACCGAAAAGACGTCTATTCAAAACCATTTTAATGAGTGTGATAAAGACAAGATCACTTGGCCATTTTTTCATTTTTAAGGAGTCTGAAAAAATCTTAACTATGGACTCCGTCAGGAATGTTCTTCGGGACCATTTTAACGAGTGTTAACGAATAAGGTCACTCGACGATCTTTTCAATTTTAGGAAGTATGAAAAGAGCTTAACTATGGACTCCATGGGGGTTCCTTTTTCATACATTTAGTCCCTCAGGCCTGAAAAAGGGTTAAAATGATACCTAAGAGTACTCTTCTAGAGAATTGAAGTTCCTTAGAGTATACCTTTGTTTGTATAGTTGACCGTCCGGACCGAAAAAGGGGAAACTACCATTGGATAGATGTGACTTCAAATTTCAGTTTAACGAGTGTGAAAAGCCACAAGATCGCTCGACAATCTTTTCATGTTTAGAGGGTATGAAAAGGGCTTAAAAGAAGACCCGTTATGTTTTTTGGGAGTCTCGAGGGTGAGGTCCAGAGTGAAAAGGAATCATGCAAATGAGGCTCAAACTCGTAATCATGAAAAATAAAAAGGAATCCCAAGCCTACATTCATTAGTGACAGCATGGACACCATAATGCAACCAGGATCTACCTAGGGTATCCATGTTCTGGTAAGATCTACCACCAAATCGTGACACTTCTAAAGAAGCAATGATGGTTATGTGTCGCAACCTGATGGGATTGATCCTATGGAAAATAGATAAAGACAACGAGATACAAAAGTTGGGGTGGAAACCTAACCTATATGCTCAAGTTGATCATCTGAGGTTTTTCCCATGGACCGTCAAAAGTGACCCACAACTCCAAAAAAATGTCCTGATACCCGATCATAACCTTCCAACGCAACTCCTGAATCACTCTAAATGGTTTTCAATTTAAAGAAAATGATAAGGGGGGGCAAAAAAGTGACAAAAAGGGGCCAAAACGTTTATAAATAGAAGTTGGTAGCTCATTATCACCATTGTTGATTTGGAAATTGACTCTGGAGAAAAAAAAACCCTTTGATAAAAGTGGTGGTTCCGGGAGCTACAGTGGACGAAATGACCATCTGTCTAGACCAAGTAAGTATAAACTCTCTCCTCTTGCAATTTAAATCTTTATTTATTCTTTTAGTTTCAAGTTTTGGGGGGGCGTCGACCTTCAAAAGGTTGGCCCTAGGTCCACGCGAGTTGTCTTATGACAGGCCACATGTACACTCGGGAAGAGGAAAAACTGCACACGTGTACATGCGACTGTCCTCATTACAGCCCCCGTGGACCCTTTATTTAATGAAATTTTTTTTAAAAAGCAAGGGTTAACCCTCTAGAACTTGGTGTTTTGCAGGATGTATGTTCACTGGAGGGAAAGAGAGCATGAGGAGATTAGTGAGTTGGTTGGGGAAGACCCCAATGTTGTCATTGCCTTAATGCAATGTGGGTTGCTCAAGTTCTTCCTATGTCCTTTTATGCGGGCACAACCTAGGCTACTGAATGCCTTGGTTGATTATTGGCATCCCGATCTAGAGGCCTTTATGTTAGAGGGGCAGTCATTGGTGCCTACTATAGAGGAAATATATTTTTTGATTGGCCTCTCCAGGAGAGGGGAACCAGTCAATTTATGGACATTTCCTTCGAGGCCTCATAACATATCGAAATTTATGGGACTTTATTGTGAGGATGGTATAGACCAATCGAGCTCACAGGTGCCCATAAGAAAGATCATGAATTTATCATTGCAGGCGATTTTGTTTCTTATTGGGCGGATGACTGGTTCTGTGGCTCTACATCAGGCGTCCCATGCATAGATGAACTGTGCAGTCTAGTTATTAAATGCACAGATATTTGACTAGAGAACTACACTGCTAGATTGTATGAAGAGGCAGCTAACATATTGTCGGTCGTGGACGCAGAGGAACTTTGGGTTCGGGATGATTCTATGCTCTTTCTTCTTTGAAAGACTTCCTAGTTTCATTCCTCGAGTGGTGGTACAAGGACATCAGGCCTCTCTTCATGCGGTTTGCAGATGAGCAGTGTTACTGCCACGATAGGGTGGTGGAAGGACCAATGAGTCCTTTGATGATGATTTATTTGCCTGGTTGTTGCAACAGATCCTAGTCATAGAGGATTACCCTTATGTTGGGATTGATTTCTCGAGAGATACTGAGATACCAGTACCTCCTGGCGAGGAGCGAGGAGATATGGGTAAGTTTTCATCATTTTTTTGTTTTTTTGTGAAACGTATGTAATTTTATGTTGCTTTTTTTACATATCATTTTTTTATACCAGATTATTTGACAGATATGTGTCTATTATGTGCAGATGTGGGACTAGTGCGACCTGTGGATTACGCAAGGAACAAGCGTCATCCTCAGCCAGGGGATGCACCTGCCGCCATAGGGGCACCAGCAACAACAGAAGAGATTCTAGTCGGTGAGGCTAAGAGGGTTTTGAGACGAGTCGAGCGAAACTTTACCTCGCTCACCCACACAATCCCTATGGTAGAGATTGAGGATCTACCACCATCTATGCAACCTCATGTAATGGGGGCACCACGGACGTGGGTCCGACTATTTTGGTGTTTGGAAAACGTTGTTGATCATTACAACAGGGCTCACAGGCCCTGACCTTAGTTAGTCTAGACTTTTCACATGCTGAGAGCACTACTTGTATATATTTTTTGAGGGCATAAACCCCATGACTCGTTACTGGTCATACTTTTGAGGTGCTTGCGTCCACCTATGTACTCTGTTGATTATGATATTATATATGGATTTTTATGTCTTTTTGTGTCTTTTGGATCATATTTTATTTTAAAAATGTATTTACATGTTTATGTGTATGTATTTTTATATGTGTGCGAGATGCCAGTCTAAAATTTGATTAGAGAGAGTATCTATAATTTGGTTTAGTCTCCTAGGAACATGAAAATATGTAATATAATCAAAGATTCATTCTAAGAGACGTACCCTAAGGAATCATCGATGTAAATTTGGATCATGAACATGGTAGACTCTATTTAACTGAGACGCAACTATCTGAGCGTCTAAATAGACCTAGAGATGAGAGATACCAAATGACAGGGCATCACGAAGCAACTCAATAACTACACTGTACTTGGAGACATTGTTTGTGGTTTCACCTAAGCATATACCTCCGGAAGATAATAATTGGCCTCGAGGTGTAAAAATTTCCCAAGTTGCGGAGGCAAGCTTCTGAGTGTGTCGGCTAGCACCGTCTGCGTACCCAATGAACACCTCTGATTCACTTGACATCTACCACAATGAAAAAAGATCACATCAAAACGACACGTCCATAAGACTAAAAGAAACTAGAAATTAATAGTGAAAAGACTATACATATGTTACAAAAAGTTACCCAAGGTGACCTACCTATGAGTAATACTTCTTGAGGTAGAGCCCATTTCTAGGCTCTACCAAAGTATTTCCCTCAAAGTCGACCAGACGATAAGCACCCTTTTTTAGAATCTCTTTTATGATGAAAGGTCTGAACCACATGGGTTTAAATTTTCCTGCCCCCAGGGGGTCCTTATCTTGTTCATAGACCGGGACAAGGTTTCCTTCATAGAATATCCGAGGATGAACGGACCGATCATACTAACACTTGACTTTATGTTTGTGAGCCTCATTGGCCAGGGCCGCATCACGATGCATCTCATTGAGCTGCTCAAGGTATAATAATCATTCTTCAAGTGGAGAAGTGTTTAGCAATAACTGTACTGCCAACTTTAGGGATGGGATCTGACATTCGATAGGCAAGACTGCTTCCATCCCGTAAATGAGTTGAAAAGGTGAGAAACCGGTTGTAGTCTTAACAGACGTTCGGTAAGCCCATAATGTCGAGTATAACATCAAATGCAAATTTGACTTGGCTGAGTTGATCGTTGGTTGTAGGATAGATTTATTTACAGCTTCCACCTGACCATTTCCTTGGGGGTAGTAGGGTGACGAATGTTCTTTCTGCAACCCAAGCTTTGATGTTAAGTCGGTCATCATCTGGTTCCGAAATTGACTGCCATGGTTAGTGACAATCTCTCTTGGGACGTCGAACCTTGCTATTATCTGGTTGAATAAAAAGAGAGCCACAGTCTCTCCATAATATTTAAATGTTGGCATAACTTCGACCCACTTTGTGAAGTATTCTATGGCTACAATGATATTTTCAGGCTGCTAAATTGAAGCTTTGAATGTCCTGAAACACTAAATTGTCAAACCAGGGTTGGTAAAATTCGAGCTAATACACAGTATGTACAGGTAAGCATCTAGTCTCTATCTGAACACTATCCTAAGAATAAAACACACACCTATTCTAAGAACTTGAATCTTAATCACTACCCTAAAACTGAGCATTTCCTATTTAAGTCATCAACAGAAAAAAACAGTCTTGTATTCAAATGTTGGTACTGCTATTTCTATTCAAAAGTGTGATTCTACGAAATCATTCTATCTCTATGTTCAATCATCTACCATCAGCATTTTCTTTTAAGTCATGACACACAGGGTATTGTCGAAACTGCATTCATTCTGAGCATCAAAAACAAATCTAATGTTATCTACAGGAAAACAGAGTACTATCCTATCTACTGGTACCAGGAGCTCCTTTTGTTCTAACTGTACTATACTGTTCTAAGCAAGCAAGGCAACTATTGTCTAATAAAGCAAAGTGCATGATAATCCTGAGTTATGTTCAAAGTGAAAATGAAAATCCAAACAATCACATGCATACGCTAAACCCTACAGGCATCAGTACTGCGTTTAACATTCACCAACGTAGAAAGATAACAATCTGGAAAGTGATTCTGTTGAGGAATGAATAAACATGATTCTGAAACTCTTAAGCTGTTGTGTAAGAAAACATTAACACACTGCAATGAACTGGAGCTATGATAAACTAAAGCTAAATCTGTGAACGCTAAGCTACCTCGGATGCAAGTTCTAAAATATTGAAATGAACTAAAGCTATAATAGCACAAACTAAATCTATTGCAAATTAAGGCAGCAACTTGCACCGGTTTGGCGGGCCCAACCAAACGGCACAAACGTTGTGGGAAACGACCAGAGCCGACTAGATCATTCTATGCAAATATATTGTAACTTCACGCCTCATGAACTCATCAAAATAATACTCAGATCACATGACAGTCAAATAATCTAACGTAACAGCAGTTTGTATTCAGAGCATAGGTTCACGGCATAGTATAATCCAGCAACAATAACAATAGCAACGGTAATAGTAGTAATAGCAACAGTAACCCATTCTCGGCAGTGATCCCGGGTTTTAATAGAAGTCTTATTGTTCATAACAGTCGAAACAAAGATGCATAGAAACAAACGGATCCCTGATCCGAGAATAGTCGTGGAATCAAGTTGAAACGTATTTCACATCTTCGTGACACGTAGTGTCACGAAGTGTGAATGATGAAGAATAATC
>ML859865.1:9095-25209 GCA_009831015.1 Picea engelmannii
TTAGAAAATTCAATTCTGAAGTTAAAGGATGAAAAATATACCTTGGATAGGCTGTTTTATGGGAAATGTGGAATAAAATGAAGGAAAAATGGGCAAATAAAGAGGCAAAAGTATGGTTTATGGAAGCACAAAAATGGACTCAACATAGTGCGTGCGGTGATGTGTTACTCACAGCACAATGTAGTGCGGGGAGATTAGAGTCTCTCCCGTGATCATATTTTTGTATGCCTTGTCAGGCGATGTTGTATGGGTGGAAAGACCCAATATTTTGATCTTCTACATACTTTTTGATGTAATGCAAACATTTCAGTCATGCCATATGCATATATATATATATATATATATATATACAGTTTTGAGTTTTACAATGCCAATGATTTGTACATGATGATGTCTGTGATGTGTTTTAATTTACATGTAATGTACAGTTTTGCTTTCCTTGAATCTTATATGTGGGCAAGATACCGATCCATGATATAATTAGCTAATGAATCTGAAACACTATTAAGTTCTCTTGGAATGTGTATATATTCAATGTAATCGAACATTCGTTCAAGACGGCGAACTTGTTAGTGTAGACGTAGCAGGATAGGACTACGGATAGCGTAGATACGGTTGAGTTGATAAACCATGAGTTGGGAGTCTAAGTAAATAATGATACGAGAGATACCTAGAGAGGAGGCTTGGGTCAACAGTCCGATGACAGCGTGATATTCTGCCATATTGTTGGTTGTTGGTCCTAAGCAGATACCTCCTGAACTCACCACCTCGTCAAACTGGTAAATAACCCATGTTGCCGAAGAAATATTCCGGGTATGTCGGCTAGCGCCATCAGCGAACCCAAAAAAGATAGGAAAGGAAGATGCCATCTGCGCATGAAAACACAAGAACAGTCATGATTGGCAAAGGTAAGACTTGAGCACGCGAAAGAAATAAACACACCAAACTAAAATATAGTAATGTACAAAGTACAAATGCTAGGTGATCTAGGCATAGTACTTTTTAAGGTAAAGCCCGTTTCGGGGCTCTCCCAGGGAAATTCCATCATGGTCCACTAATTCGTAGGCACCTCTATATAGAACATGCTTCACGATGTAAGGACCATGCCACATAGGTTCTAACTTTCCTGTCCCCAATTTATCGTGAGCCTGGTCGTAAACGAGGACTAAGTCTCCTTCTGCGAAAGCCCAGGGGTGGACGGATTTGTCGTATTAACTCTTAATTCTCTTTTGATGTGCCTCATTGGCGAGAGCAGCATCGCGACGTGTTTCAACCAATTTGGATAGATACAACAATCGTTCTTCTTCAGCAGAAGTATAGGGAAGGAGTTCTACTTTCAGATTTAGTGATGGAATCTCACACTCAATTGGTAGGACGACTTCAATGCCATAGACCAACTGGAAAGGAGTGAATCTAGTTGAAGTTTTCACAGAAGTACGATAGGCCCAGAGAGCGGAGAACAGTTGTAAATGCCACGATGTTTTGTTTTCCCCTACCATGCGTTGGATCATGGTTTTTAGGACTTTGTTGATAGCCTCAACTTGTTCGTTCTCTTGAGGGTAGTAGGGGGATGAGTTTTCATGGCGAAAACTCAATTTGACATGTAACTCGCTCATCATCTGGTTTTTGAAGTGTGCACCATGGTCAGTGACAATGGCACGTGGTACACCAAAACGAGTTATGATGTGGTTGAAGAGGAATAGAGCTGCAGTACGACCATCATTCAGGAAGGTAGGCATAGCCTCATCCCATTTGGTGAAGTAGTCGACGACAACGATGATGTAACTGTGCCCCCTGGCTGAGGTAGGCTTACACTGCATGAAATCGATACCGCATTTGGCGAAGGGGCCGATGGCGATAATAGGGTGCAGCGCGGTAGGGTGGGTGCGTGCCTTCTTGTTGCATATTTGGCAGGGTGGGAATTTTTTTACGGCTTCGATGCAATCTTTGAAAATCGAGGGCCAAAAGTAGCCGGCACGTAGGATTTTTTGGGCTATGGCCATCTCGGAAAGGTGACCGCCACATGCGCCAAGGTGACAATCGTTCAAAACACGTTCAGCCTCCTCTTGAATCATACATCGCCGAAGGATGGTGTCAATACCACAGCGATACAAAGTGTCGCAGAGGATGATATAACGGTGAGAGTGGTGACGAATGCGTCGACGCTCTTCGCGAGAGATATTGGGCTGAAAACGTTGGGTTTGAAGGTAGAGGAGAATGTCTCCGTACCAAGGATCAGATGTGCTGATGAGGAAGAGAGATTCATCAGGGAGAGAATCTCTAGGTTCAATGCTTTCATCGGCATGGGGGAGAGCATAGATGAGCTCGACAAACACCAGGGATTTTTTTTCTTTAGCCTTCGTAAACTCAAGATCGAATTCTTGAAGAATAACGATCCATTTTGAATATTTTCCCCCAATTACTTGACGTGTCAAGACATGGTACATGGGGTTGGAGTCTGCGATTACCATGGTGGTGTGTAGTAAGATGTAGTGGCATAATCTTTGGACAGAAATGACGGCTGCCAGAGCCAGTTTCTCAACATGCGAATATCTGAGTTTTGGTCCAGACAAACTCTTGCTCAAATAATAAATCACATGTTCTTCGTCGTTGGGGTCTTCTTGGACTAACACCATCGCAATGGTGGAAGTGGAAGCGGCCAAGTAAAGGATATAATCATTTGTATATTCAGGGGGATGTAACAAAGGAGCGTGGGTCAAAGCGTGCTTGAGAGCGTCGAATGATCGTTGAGCAGCATCATCCCAGATGAAAGGGACGTTCTTTTGCAGTAACCTCATAAATCCTTTAGTGATCTCGGCATAGTTGCAGATGAAACGGCGAAGAAAGTTTGCTTTGCCTTGCAAACTTTGGAGTTGGGTTAAATTGGTGGGTGGGGGTAAGGCTAGGATGGCCTTAATTTTTAAGGGATCCACCCTGATCCCGTCTTTGGAGACAATGAAACCGAGGATTCGATCGGATTCGACAGCGAAAATGCATCTGTGTGGATTCAGACGAATACGGTAGAACCTACATCGAAGAAAAAACGCTCGTAAATGATCAATGTGATCGGATCGATTTAGCGAATGGGTGGGTAAATCATCGAGGTAAGGTTCCGTGATATGCTTGATGTCATGGAAAGCGTACAACATGGCTCGCTGGAAAGTAGCACCAGCATTTTTAAGGCCAAAAGGTAGCTTTCGGTAGGAAAAAGTACCCCAAGGGCAGATGAAGGTTGTCTTATGTTGATCGGCAGGTAAGATTTCAATCTGGTTATATCCAGAAAATCCATCCATGAAAGAGAAGATTACGCTCCCTACGCAATTATCGATGATTTGATCGATGAAGGGCGTAGGGTAGTTGTCCTTGGGACAAGCTTTGTTGAGATATCGATATTCGATGCAAACATGGATGGTCCCTTGTTTCTTAGAAACCAGAACAAGGTTGGAGACCCATTCGGTTAAAGGGACGGGATAGATGAAGCCAGATTTTAGAAGTTTTTCAACTTCTGCCTTTATAGCTGCAATTTTCTTGGGATGAACCGGGCGGAGCTTTTGTCGAACCGGTTTCGCGTCAGGGTAGGTTTTAATTTCATGTACAACTATTGAAGGGTCGATCCCTAGCATTTCCTCGTAACTCCATGCGAAGACATCGCATAATTCCTTGAATAAAGCGGTGTAAGAAACCACTTTGTCGGGTGTGCAATTAGCGCCAAGGTTGATGTTTTCCATGACACCTTCTTTGATTGAAATGTCAATCGTGATCGTAGTAGAGATGTTACCCATGTTCCCCTCAGAGAGAGTATCTTGTGTGAGGATAGGAGATTGCGGAGCATCGGTGACATCGGGAGGGAAGACAGAGCGTATGTCTTGGTGAATTTCTTCCAAAGGCAGAAGAAAAGAGGATCGATGGTGGTTGTCATCCCAGGGAAGATCGTCAATGCTCAGCATTTCCATAATAGATTCATCCGAAGGAAAAATTTGGGAAATGTAATCAACGGCAGACGACAGGGAATCCAACCACGAGGGCACTGAGTAAGCATCGGGTTCCAATGAATGTGAAGTATTCGAAGAGGGAGAGGCATATTGAATAGCTACGTATGCGGCCTCGGCTGGGCTCAGTGGCATAGTGTCACTGAGCACATCGAATTCCAAAGGACTAGGCACAATCCAAGGATCAAATGATTCCAAGGATTGATAAGGCATAGTCGAAATCATATTGATGGTGGAAATATGATGTGCGGTAGGTGGAAGTGGTGTAGGGAAGGTACCCATGAGGCTAGAATATTTCAATAGGCCAACACCAATTCTTTCAGACGTAACTGGGTGGTCTCCCAAAAAAGGAATGTTGTTGGTAGTAGGGATGCAAGCGTCGGGTGTGCAAAAATAGAGCTGATCGATGGTAACAATTTTTCCTTGATGGGGGAATTGTACACATAGAAACACCAATGAGGCGACAACAGTCATAGCGTAGAACCAACTTCTTCCAAGTAGTAGGTTGTAATCAAGGGGAGCATCGACCACCTCGACGTCAACGGTAACAGTTTTGCCACCCAACTGAACGGCTAAGGATTGTAATAATCCGTGAGGATGAAAACCTCGTCCATCGAAGGCGCGTAACATGGTAGCGGATTCGTTGAGGGCAGGTGATTTCAAGCCTTTCCAACAGGCTAGAGACATGACACAGGTAGAGGCTCCCTCATCCAGGATAGTCCGGTGGATTTGTTGATTGTGAACAACAACATCGATTTGGAAGGCTAGCTGGTGGGAGAGTCGCAGTTGATGATCATCCAGGTTAAATGTGAGGTAGTTTGATGACTCAGGATCAAAAGCGCCGATAGAGGATAAGAGTGTTCTACGTTGGCTAGGGCAGTGTTGTATAACTTCCAAGGCGGACATGGCACACGGGGCTTGGGCCAAATCTTCTACAATGTTGTAGTTTTGGGCAGCCCGTGAATTAGGATTGAAGGTAGATTTCCGGATGGTGCTCTTAGGAGGACGTAAGATAGATTCAAACGAAGGTTTCTCAATCTGGAGTGGCCTGGATGGAGGGTTCACAGATGGAGGATTAACAGAGGATGGTAACGGGTCTGGTGAAGAACCGTTAGCAGTCTTTGGTTTATCAAGTTTAACTGGTGTGTCGTATGTCGCAGAGCGATTGGTTAGATTAACTCCGTTAAACATGTAAATGTGGGCGCTTGTCGAGGCCTCATCATGGGGTTGATTGGAACTGCCCCCCAGCGTGGGGGCTTGTGCAACCAAAGATTGTTGTTGTGGAAAAGGTTGAGTGAGCACAGCGGGTTGTGAATTTCCTTTGAAAATTTTGGCCACTTCATCGCGATGTGGACAATCTTGAGTGTAGTGATCATCACCACAAATGAAACATGGGAATTTTGGTTTTCATTGTGGTTGTTTTCCAGCAGCAGGGGTTTGCGGTTGGGTTTTGGGTTGTTCGTTGTTATTTTTCTTCTTTGGTTTGTTTCTCGTTTTCTTCTTGCCCCCAAGTTGTTATGAAGGTGTTGATTGGACCGCGTTCACATCAGAGACCTGAGTTTGAGGGGGGGTAGAAGAGGGTGCAGTCGAACTAGGAGCAGTCGTCGAAGCGGGTCGCTGAATTGTTCTAGTAGACTGGGTAGTAGATTGGGTTTTGACAGAGCCAATAACTCCATCCGCATGCGAAGCAATCGATGGTTTGGATGGATCGTTAGTGGCATGGGTTGCGTTCGGTATCAACTCATATAGAGTACCAGATTGTGAATAGACTAAATCTAAGTACTGAGCTCGGGCAATGGCTTCTTCCTCAGTGACTACACCACCCATGGCAACGTCACGAGCAATCTGGGGTAACAACGATTTAGTGAACCATTCTGCTAACAATTGGTCGGGAATGACCTCTTTGATTAGCCTCCGTCGTCGTCTCCATTCATGGATATGGTCGGAGATGTGTACAGACGTTGTCTGACGAAGGGAGGTTAATAGTTCAGTACCCGTCTCATACCGAATGGGTAGTTGGAAGTGTGTGAGGAAGGACATGGCGAGGGAATTGAAATCGTGAAAAGATGCATGTGGTAATTCAATATACCATTTTGTTGTGGAACCCGTAAGTGTTCATTGGAAAAGACGCAAACGAATCGAATCGTCCATGAGGGAGTTGGATGAACACCACAAATGGAAAGTCATCACGTGGTTGTTCGAGTCTTCTCCGGACTTTCCGTCGAATTTTTGGATATCAAAAGGAAGTTTAGCTGGAATAGCTGGCCAAACTGGAGAATGATAAATAGGATCATTCGTTAACCGAGACAAGTCTGGAAGATCCAGGGTAGCTAGAAAAGGTAGTTGTCGGTTAACCTGTGGGTAATGTTGGTGTGGCAGAGGGACACCAGTGGGGCCCATTACTGGGTTATGTGGATAATTATAACTCGTGGGCCCTCTCATGTGAGGTTGGTTTTGACCAAGGTACATAGGATTTGAGGTGTTTTGAGAAGCATGTGTGAGCGGAGGATAACTAGATGGGTTTTGTGGGTTATAGGGTGGGTTTGGCATTTGTCCATAAGGGGGTTGTTGCGGAGTCTGATCATTTTGCCCTACCGAGAACTGTGGGTTTCCTTGAAAGAGGACGTTCCATGGATTGGGTGTGGCGGACACATTTTGTCCGAGTGGTTGATGGTGGACTCCGACTTGAGGCTGCCCCCAAGCATGAGGGTGCCCCCCAAATGGGATTTTTCCTCTGATGGGAGGATGCCCCCTAGCTTGAGGTAGAGTTCCCAAGATTTGAGAACCAGACGTAAAAGATTGATTGGTACCGTCGAGCGGATTAGGACCACCAAGACCGGTCCCTCTGGGTTGTTGGATAGGTATGGAACTTCCCGGTATGACTTGGGTAGTAGTTTGGGCAGTGGTGGCAATGGAAGCATTCAGTGCCCTGAATCCAAAAGGGAGTGTAGGTCTTGGTGTCACAGGTGTGCCAATCGAAGCTTGATTAACCACCGCGTTACCGGCGGGGATAGTCGGAATGTGCGGGACCATTGTAGAATGGGTCGTCTGGAGGGGAATAGTAGACCTTGGGCCAACCGATGGTATGTTCGGACCAACGGGTGGTGTGGCTGTAAAAATGGTGGTACCGATAAAGTGATTTGGAGGTACAGTGTAGGAAAAAGGTACGTCGGCACCTTCTCCAGTTCCATAGAGATCTCACACCAAGCGTGGTGGACTTCGAAACGATATCTGCTGTCCAAAAAGGGTCATCGACTAAAGGGTTTTGAGAAGACCTAGCCGAAATGTCAGAAGGATTGACGACAACGAATTCTCCATCGAAATTCAGGTGGAGGATACGTCATTCATATCCCTCCGGGATGTGATAAGCTTCCGGAGATTCTGAGACAATTCAAAAATTCTCCAAAGGAGTGGGAACTTCTTCCTGGGAAGTTGTAGTATTTTGAACCTCGCTCTATTGAGGAGATTCCTCTGTAGAATGAGGGGGTAAAGGGGTATTTCCTTCCATATTTTCTGGAGGGAGTCCTTGTAGCTTCCGCGAGCGGCGTGGAGGGTCGATGTTGGCGAAAAAGAGTCGGCGAAAGAAATCTATGGCCAACTAACGAAAAGAAACATCACACGCTAAAAAATCTAAGAATCACAACCAAGAAAACATGACCTTCTTTTGATGACCATACTAGTTGGTGATGAAATCCAACGTCGCGTGATCAAGTCTAGAAGGGGCGAGGATAGGGTGGAACAGTTACAATGGCGACCTGCTTAACGGACTTATGCCTTGGTGCAAGATTCCACGCAGTAATTGTGGATTTACCCTCCAAGGATCCCGAGTGAGTTTGACCAATGTCTACTCCAGGTACAGTGAGATATCCCGTCACCATCACCTTGTGTAAGACCCTAAAGATTATGGCCACTAAGGTTACCAATTCGCAGTCATCCCCTGGGCGGGAACAGTCGACAGTTCTCAGTTAAACCACGGAGGGTTAGTCCCCGTAGCTCACCCAAATGCGACCTCGTGCGTAACCCCTGTGTGAGAGGGGGATCCCAGGAAGACTTATACGATGATTGGATTTGACTCTCCCTAACTCAAGATGCTAATGTTTGTTTTGGAAACTTTGGAGATTTATGCTCACAGCCCTAATCTAAAGTACTAAGCCTAGTCTACTGTTGGTGGAGGATCCTAGAAAAGAAAAAGTTCTAGATAATTTTTAATTAGCGTTGATTTCATGGCTGTTCTTTACGCAAAAAGGGGTGCATGGAAGTGAAACGAATGGAATTATGACTCAGTCCCAAAAATGCATCAAATATTATAAGCAGTCATTTCTTTTCGATGAACATCTGTCTAAGGGAGAGAGAGAGTTCTTTTCACTAATCAAGCACAAATAAGGAGTGTCCTCAAACAATTCTTTTTCTCAATCAAATCCTGATGTGACGTTAAAACTTTTGAGATACCTTCTAATATGCACAATCAATCATGAAGGTGTTTTTATTGTTTGCATATGAATAATGATCAATTCAACACAATGCTTGTCTTGCTAATTATCTTTTTGTATGAATGAAAATCAAACTAGCACAAGCAAAATTCATACAAACAATACACCCTTTCGTTGCAATCAAAACGAAAAGCAAAAGAAGAGAAACAATCAAAGAGAAAAACAAAACTTCACACCCAAAAGAAAAAAAATTGAAGAACAATGACCTTGACTAAAATCAAAATGAAAGGATCTGTAGGCCTTTGATGACCTTCACCAGAGTTTTTCGTTCAGTTGATGTGGAGAGAAAGGCAATGCATAGGTTTCTGACTCCAAATGACAGAAAAACTCAACAACAATAGTGAAGAAGGTTACAAAATCCAAATGGTAAGATGTTCGTCCTTCAAAAACACAGATGTCAAGGCTGGAAGAGAAGCAGCACTGACTCACAAGGTTACTCAGCAGGAGAGACACAGAGAAAAATCCAGAAAAATGCATTCTGGAAGGTTTGTTGGCCAAAAAGAGGCTGGCGCTCTATTGCCAAAGGCAAGGAGCGTTATAGCACTCTGTGTAAGGCTATGAGGGAGCGTTGGCGCTCTATTAACACTGGGACAGGGGCGTTAGGTTCAAAAACTCCCAAAAATGTCGAAAAATTCCAAAAATTGCAATTTAAACTCGACAACTATGTTGAGTATGATGGGGTAAGGAGCCAATAAGCTCATGAAACCAATCAAAAGAGGAGTGAACCAGGTCTGAAACAATCAAGGGGTAGAACAAGGTCAATGAGGAGAAATCAAAACAAGAAGTTTTGATTTGAGGCTATCTCCCCAGCGGAGTCGCTAGTTTCTGTTGTAGGAAAATCTCCCTGCGGAAGATAACCAAAGTACCTCTTTATCGACGTTTGTCCTTGCACGCTCCTAGTTGCGCTTCGATCCTTTGCTCCTCACTGGATCTTGTGGACAAAACAAGATACGACCACTTCCTATTCTATTGATATTAGCTTGAAAATAGATCTATCTATCAATGATAAGTTCATGTAACATTAGACACAAACTAGAAAGAAACAGGCCAAGCGTGTCATATTAATGATAATAACGACAGTAGTTCTTACAATCATAGATGCGAATGCGACAGCTTCGTCAAGTCCCCTTCGTCTAATCCTTGCCTGAAAGATCCACAACCTGGATAACAGCAGCTTCACTGATCACTCTCCTTTGGCTGACTGTGTGTTTCCTACAAGATCATAGGTTTCATGCTAGCAATTCCTCCTCCTTTTCACCATCTTAGAGCCTGTTTATATAGGTTAAGAGGAGCTTAACCTCTTGAGTTATGTTTAGAACAAGTTGGGAACTTTCTCCTTAGATCAGGGATCTCTTGATGAAACCAAAAATTCGAATACAACTGCCTCCTAATCTCGAAAGATCCTCTCCTTATTCTCCTCAACGGGTCAACTACTGCCCCAGATTAGGCAGCGCTCCCCTAGAAGGGGCATCAGAGTGCTAGAGCGCTTCTTGAGAAGCTTAGGGGAAGCACCAACGCCCTCAAGGTGAGTAGCGCTCCTTCAGAAGGGGTAGGGGAGCGTTATAATGCTCCCTGATGCTTTGTAGGGGAGCGCCAGCACTCCCAAGGCTGATATAGGGGAGCGGTCCCCCTCAAAACATTTGTATCAGAGATCTGTTCAGGTGTTTAGGGTTCTTTGTCTTCAGTTAACCAATTCTTCTCCTTCAAATCAAGTACATGAGATGTTTTAAGTGTCTCTTTAGTGTCGTCGGCATGGCAGTATGCTCGAACATCGTTTGCGACACTTGCAAAAGTTGTAAGGAAGATGCTACACTTACGACAATTGAGAGGGACATGCGACACTTATCCATTTGAGTAATTTTGACGTGTAACACTCATCATAGTAATTCATTTTTAGTAACTACTTGGACTTAGATATATTGATATAGACATTTGAGATATGTGTATCTCGACCTATTTTAAGTGTTGCATAATGTTATTTTATTGTTATATGTTCATAAGGATGATAGTTATGGAAATTGTTCAAACATGCAAATTTGAATGTGATTTTAATACAATGGATACTAGTGTAACATTATGTTGTGGATGTATAATAGATATGAGACATGTTGTAAATAAGCATATATTTATTAACTGAATGTCAATACAAGTATGGATGACCGTATGAAAAATGTGATGTGTCTGCATGGATATGAATATTGGTGAACTAAGTTGCAGGTTGACAAGTTATGTAATAACCAAATGACTATAGTGTTGAGGTAAATTGGATGTCATAGACATCCAAAAGATAGTGTATGTTATAAGTTGTACTTATGATTTAATTTATGGCTTCAAATATTGCTACGATCTATGGTAAGTGTGGTTTTGACAGGACGTGCAACTTTCCCAGAGTGGTTATTTGATGATGTGACTCTAAGAACAATAGTTTCACAATAGGGCCTGATGTAGGGTGTTGACCCTAGTTCTATAAGGAGGGGTGGAGGTATTGCCCACCGTTTATCCTCTGAAACCTAGAGTTGTGGGAGGGATGTGTGAAGTCACACTCCCCTAGACGTGTGATGACGACTGCTAGTTTCCTGTTGGGGAAGCTTGGTTGAGATGTATGACACTTCCGCTTATGGGTTCTATCTAGAGTTAAGTCAATATAGTTGACGCTCCATCTTAGTCCAACAGAGGAAAGGATGGGATGGAATATGGAAGTAGGTTAGGAAGGAAGGATTCTTCGATGTTAGTTGAGAATACTGATTGGGGATTAGAGATGCCACTATTGTTTACTCACTTGGTTCCTACCATGTTTAAAACCCTCTTTGATTTCCTATTGATATTTTAAGTGTGACAATGAGGTATTGAGAATTGGTGTAATTTATTTCGTTAAGATTATTAAATGATGCATTACATGATCTGTTGCCCTACATGTCTTGGTGATCATATAGGAACTATGCACTAGAGGAAATGATTGTTTATCGTTAGTACATACATGAGATATGTGTCTACTAGCTATGCACACATATCCTACCCATGTACAATATTATAGTTAATTAATGTATTAATTATTAAGGTAAATTATTAACTATTTAATTGAATTTTTATTGAATATGTAAATTATATTGCATACAAAATATCTTGAAACATTAAATACCTTCTTCACTTTGATAGATGGTGGATATGATGAATTAAATGAGCATGGTGGGGTGTTATGTACATTTTGGGGGAAATTATCAAATAACATTTATTAGCTAGCATGAAAAGAAAGACTTTCATTTTATTTATTGTTGTTTAATGCGAGTCATTTCTATTTAGTTTTATTTTAATATTTCCCCAAAATATATAGATAAGGGAGGTTGATGGATAATAATGAGGGTGGATGAGGACACTTGGGGAAGTGTGTATGGAAACTTGATAAATAGGGAGAAGTAGAGAGGAGGAGAAGGTTTTAAGCATGATGAGAGGTTGTGAAATTCTTGGAAGATATAATTCTTGTGATAGTTTTCTTTGAGCATTTGTGCTTTGTTGTTCTTGGAGTCACGGGCACGGAGGGAAAAGAAACCGAAAGGTTTCTTGGAGCTAGGAAGCCGGCTAGGCTCCTAGTTGGCAGGGAGGATTCCGTTGTTTCACTCTGGGAAAGTAGGAAAAGAATGCTTGGGAGAGCCCATGACTACATTACAACTGATGAGCTTCGACAAGCTAAGGAGGAGGTATTTTTCGGTGGTATTTGGTTATTGATATTTTGTATATACTTTTGTTTTAAGTTCTAAATCATAGAGTTAACATATTACTTATTTCATCATGTTATCTAGATTTATCATTGAGCAAATGTAGAAGAATTGTGTAAATAAAAATCAATGAAATTATGCTAAAATGAAGTTGTTAATGCATATGTACTTAATGAGTGATTAATTCCCTAACATCCTAGATGGGTGTTACACATGGTATCAGAGCTATGGTTGTAACTCTTATAGCCTATGGGCCTTCCCAAAAGAAAGATAGAAATAATTATAGAAATAATCGTTAAATATCATTGAGTTATCATTTAGGGAAGATTTAAGACATGTTCAAAATTTCAAAGCATGGAAATATTTACAACAAATTCCAATGCCCATAATTTTAAATTTAACCACTTTAAACATGATAAACATGATAATCTGAGAAATAATCTCCCAACTATATTGTTCCTGCCACATTTTGGCAGAGGGACTTATTGTATTTTTCTATCTTTGTTGCATGTATGTAAGGTTTTTCAAGCCTCACAAATGGTTGTATTCTTTTTTTATAAAGGAGTTTTGAATTAAGCACAGAATGTTTTGGAGATTTTTTTTGTATCTAGAGTTTGATCTCATTCAACCGTCCATTTGTATATTTGATTCAGAAGTTGATTTTGTGCGGTTTTTTTTCCATGAAAACTTATATTTGATACGTTCCAGTGTGGGCTAAGCCTTGTATTTAATTTAACAATAAAACACTGATATCTATAAACAAACCCTAGATCATGGGGTTCATGAATCAGAAGTGCCTAGCTATGCAAATGTATATGTTGTGCATTTCGGGTCCTATAGAGATGTTCGTGAATATGTTGTCTGTAAACATAGAAAAATCAAATAGTAGGAAGCTTGAACATCCTGCAGCATGTAGCCCTATGGGTATATCCAGGTCCATATACTACTACTGGAATATAATTAAATTTCATTTTCTAAGTTCAACCAAAAAGTTTCACCAGTGTATTAGCATTTTCCATGATTTGGAAAAACAAAAAAGCACCCACTTATCTCAATTTTTTTTTTATTCCAATGTTCCTTATGAAAATAGAGACCCTAAATAATAGAAGTTCAATGAATAAGGAGCAAAGTTGAATACCACATGGTACATACGAAAGCAAATCCACTAAACCATTTTTTTTTAGGGAAAGAAAATCAACAACTAAGAGCATGCTACCATTGAAGTGAAAATAAGTATTAAAAATGTAATAATATCAGTTCTGATAAACTCGCAATGATATCACCATATGGAAGAAGAAAGCGACTAAAGAAGCAAAATTAAAAAAAAAAAATCAACAACTGAGAGCATGCTACCATTGAAGTGAAAATAAGTATTAATAATGTAATAATATCAGTTCTGATAAACTCGCAATGATATCACCATATGGAAGAAGAAAGCGACTTAAAAAAAAAAAAAAAAAACTTGAGCTCTGTCTAAACTTTCATTTCCACAGCTGAAACTTTGATTTCCACAACTGAGCACCCATACATGGATTATCAATATTTCAATAGTGTGCCAGCTCTACCCATTGTCCTTCGATTGACTCCATAAGAGACAACATTCACCGATCTCTCTCCCATGACCCTGGATTCTTATATTTGATTTATATATATTTGTTTATTGAATTCTTAGCTTCTAGTTCATTTTCATTTTGAATCTCTACCAAGAAGACAACCATGAATCACCTAATGGATCTCCCACAAACATGACCAAAATATTTATTTCCACACATTTATTCCCTTCATAAAGTTAGTGCATATAACACACAATGAATTTATACAACGACAAACAACATCAAAATTGTCAAGGTTACCTCCTAGACCCCAGCAAGGAGATGAGTGAGATTGTTTTTCAGGCTCTGCACACGCTCAAGGCTTTTGGTACTAACATTTATGGCAATTTCATCCAATATAGGATAAGCCTCTCGTTCATGTTCTGAAACATTTGAGTCCATGTAGGTGCAAACCACCTCCAAAGTTATTTCCAGCACATGGAACTCGAAAGGAAGTTCACGTTGCCACCCTTCTGCTGCTTCTGGGATAGGCAACCACTGTCTAGGTGAAGTTGTGGCAGAGGTGCCATGTCTTTCTTGTTGATATGTATGATGGCTTTCCCGAATTCTTGATGGGATTTTAAGAGGAATTTGTTGCCTGAATTATCCACAAATGGAAGAACGACATGGTTCAAAGGATCAAGCAAGAAGACCTTTTCAGCATAACAATGGCTTTTATAAATTCCAAATTAACCACCATGGCTTTCTCGCTGGCGAGAATATTTGATGAATGGGAAAAGATGGGACCTGGGATCCTCAAATACCTTGCAGGAATTGATACGTGTTTCATTATCATTTGTTTATAGCATTCGAGCACCTCTGAATTCCCAGCTACATCAAAGCGCATCCATAGCCGAGAGCCAACCTTCTTCTTAGACTTGATCATGGGATATACGGCGAGCTCTTCCTGTAGAGTACCCCTCTCTATGAGCATATATCCTCCTCCCTCTGGAGAAAATATCCTCTTTAGTATGGGCTTCCCTATTTCTCAACGAATTCAAATCTCATGGCAAACTAGGTCACAGAATTGAAAGCATAATGATTGAAGCAATGCAAAATTAATTGAGAATGTTATGAGTGGTTCAAGTTGGGTGAAGAATGAACCAGGAAGTGATGACATTCACACTGTTTACATTTTTCACCAACAAATAAAATGTAAGAAATTAAATAGGGCCAAAAAGAAGAGAATTTGCAACCAACTTAGTAGTAACAAACTGCCAAGAACTGGGCCGCAGCCATAAAGAATGTCTTTTTCTATGCTCTAAGCCCTCATACCAGAAGTGACCAATTGGTACTACAAAGGAAAAACCAAACATACTAGTAGTTGTGACTCTTTTCCAATCTATTTTGAAGCCTTTTCCCTCTTTATCATGAGAATGTAGATGGCGGTGTTTTCTGGTTGAGAAGCTGACATACTGAGAACCGATGTCTCCAGTACCCCATAATAGTCTAGAGCTTATAACTAGAGTAGAAACTGGAATGGTGGCTAACCACTTCCATACTCGCATAAGCATCTTCAATTCCTAATTTCAAAATCAAATTCCAAGCAAAACGTATTGGATGTTTCTTCCCTAGTATATTTTACCGCTTTTATAAAGTAAATTTTTCACCAACACGGCTCTCCTTGGTGTCTAATTTTCCTGCTCGCCTTTCCAAATATATTTTATATTTTTTTCTGGTCCACCATCCATTTCCATGGAGGATCCCTGGAGAAGAACTCGCCCCTGTGCCGAGCATAGCAGAAGCAACAACAAAATGAGCAGAATAGACCACTGCATCATGGATAATGTACGCATGTTTGTCCCTCGGAATCGATATCAGTTCCTTGGGTGACTTTGAAGGTTTTTTTTTTGTTGTTTTCTAAAGCCAAACAGACACGACGACATTATGATCATTTTTTCATGTACATTTGACCGCCTCAGAAATAGAGTGAGAAAGGAGCGCCATCAGAGACTTTCATTCTCCCTCTTTCTCTTCCACTCGAGAAGAAACAAGCGGTTCATAGTGTGAAACCCTGGATGGAAACTCGGTTCCCTATACCAAACCAATCAAATCAAACAAATGGTTCCTTTTAATGGATGACGGCCCCGAGCAGACTATGAACGCCGCCTGAAAAGATGAAAGGACAAAGTAGCTAGATTCTTCTTATCACAAATTGATGATGTTTAAAGATTTTGTCAATGTTTAAATTGTGAGAGCCGTGGAGTGAAAGGTTCCTACAAACAAAAATATTATTAAAATAGAGGGAAATTGAGAGAGTCAAGGTCATAGGAACCCGAGCTAAAACCACCCTATAGGTGGACTGCAAGAAGACTGGCACACTTATGACT
>ML859866.1:7732-19993 GCA_009831015.1 Picea engelmannii
AATGGGTAATGAATAAATGTTGAATGCTAATTGATGAGTTTTTGTGCAAGAGGGAAGTTTTGGGAAAAAGAGCCCCACACTCATTCACCCCCCCTCTAAGTGTGGTAGGTGTGTCCAACAACTTTCTGGGGAAATTTATTTTCTGTGAGGCTAGAGAGAATGTCTCTCTAATCTGTCATGTGCTTAGAATCGCCACTATCTATGAGCCAAGTGTCCTCTCCGAGTGACACAAATCTTGAGAAGGCAGAGAATAAGACACAGTCTTCAATATTTTCTTTAATCATCTTCGTGGGTGGCTCATAATATTCAACTTCATGGGAATGGTGTCTTTTTTTATTTTTCTTCTTGTCACAGTGGTAACATTGATAAGAGGAGAAATCATTTTCTCTTCTTTGACCTTTGTGAAACTTCTGGAATCTCCTAGGAGGGTGATATTCTTTATGGAAATGGGTGAATCTATTTGGGGAGTGAGATTCCTTATGTAGTTGGGTCTCCTTTTTGAAGTGAGACCTTTTATTTCCTCCTTTATCATGAGAAACTAGGGCTTGATATTCATCCCTTAAAAGAACTACTTCTCAGTTATCTACGCTTGCTTCTTCTTGAACGCATTCTTCCCAAAGACTGTCAAATTGGAGTTTCTCCTTTCTTGCACAGATAGTTTGGATGAAGGAATCCCAAGGTATTTTGAGACCATTAAGAGATGTCATTATGATTTCATCTCCATATAGGTTGTCTCTAATTTCTTCTAGTTGTTCCTTGAATTGAGAAACCCTAGAGAAATAGTCATGAACGGTTTCTCCTTTATGCATGTTTGTATTCTTGAGTTGGGTTCTCAGATTCATCTTCCGGTTGATATTCCTTCCTTCATACATTATGGTTAGGGAATCAAAAATTTATTTTGGAGTATTCTTAGAAGACACTTGAGGGATCAAGTGGTCTTTAATATAGTCTACAATGATTCTTTTGGCCCTAACCATATCCTTCTGGTACTTTGATTTAGGTGTAGCATCTGCAGGTTCTGGTACATTTTCCTTGATGAATCTTGCAAGGTCATTCTCTTAAAGAATGAGTGAAATCATATACTTCCAAGCACGGAAGTTATCCACACCTTATAACTTGTCAACAAGCTTGGTGCTTGCAACCATCTTGACCTGGAGCTAGGAAAATGACAAAAAATTGAAAGTGCTCATAAATTAAATCCGAACTTACCAGAAGGTGTGCTTGGTTGAGGCAAGTAGGCTGGTGTAGTCTGTTTTCAGAAAATACAAATTTTACCCCTTGAAATTTGGCATGCGTAAATATGGACTGGTACTTCTGGTACTGGTTCTAGTTTCCTGGTTTTTTGGTACCATTGAAAACTAGGGTTTCACTTTTCGGAGGCTCTGGCCACTGAAAAGGTGTGCTCAATCTGCCAATGAGTTCTCTAGGCTATGGCACACTTCCTAGATATTTTTTAGGCTAAAATTCTCTTCCAACAAAAATCTATAATTTTCTTGTGCGACAATAGTGAAATTTTTGGTTACCCAGTGAAAGATGCTCTATTCAGTCAAGCTGTAATTCCATGTTAAATTTATAGTTGCTATTACATTCTTTTCAATTTAATAGAAAATAATAGCATAAGCAAGATCACTGAAAAAAACACAATCACAAGGTACACACCATTTATCTTGGGAAACCCTCATGGGGGAGAAAACCCGACAAAAAATTCCTTAATATAGATTTCCAATACAATGCCAAGATAATTAAACAAACACTATAGAATATCCAAGACTGCACCTCTCTCTTTCTTCTTCTGGAAACTGCATCTTCCTTCAAATTTGCACACTAGATGAGTGACTTGAGTGAGTGAGTAAATGAGGCACTAGCCTCTCTTATTTATACGAGCTGAGGATCATTAGGGTTGTGTCCTTTCATCAATAAGGGATTACTTCTTCACTTAGTGTCTAAAACAACTTTAATTATCCCTAGGGATCGACTTCTCAATTAGCATCATATAATTAGGGTTTGACCAATCCACAAAAGGGGATTTGGTCATACATAAGTCCCGACATGATCAATCCACAAAAGGGGATTGATCTATAAAATAGTAACTCAATAATAAGTAGAATATACTTCACAGTTACAATATTTCAACATCCACGACCATGGATTCATGCACTGAACGACATATATCTTTAGTTTTAAGACGTCATAACACGTCTCTACCTTGGAAAAAAAACAATCCACAATTCATGCCAAGGAAAGAGCTCTAATACCACTTCTAATGTACTATATCTATTATAATAGCAAAAAACATAAATATTGTAGAGAATGGCAGTAGAACAACACAATATATGAAACCACAACACCAAAATAATACCTTTATTTTTAGGAAACAATGTCCACTTGCCTCTTCAAGGGGGAAACCTTCAACAGAGCAACGCTCTATTACAATAATTCTCAATACAAAACTTCTCATGTCTCCTACTCTTATTTATAGTAATTATATCTTCTAAAGATCATTCTAGAGGACTATTCTTCTAGAAGCGGAAGCTTCTATTAGGTCTTCTTACATCAAGTTATTCCCATTTATTAGATAGGCCTTATTAACTAATGTCGTCCTTTATTACACGGAAATATGTTCTTCTATCTACGTGAGGGGAGGTTAGGTCCCTAACACTATGGATCTAATATTTGGCTTCCTCTAGAGCATGTGCTCTGATACCATGTTGATTTTTACCCCTTAACCCAACACCCGACAGTTAATTCCAAATAAATCACTTATTAAGTTAAACCATAGATGAGTAATCAACTAAACATTTAGTGGAAGCATAAAAAAGGAAACCAAGAATCTTGCGCACAAGACATAAATATTTTCAGGTATAAACCCATTGAAAAACCCTTGAGGAATAATAGGGATAATGGTCCACTAAGAGAAATGCAACTACAGACAAACCTAGCAAATTATTCTTTGTCATACAACCCATATATGGCATTATTTTCGAGGTGTAAACACCTTCCCTTTGTCACGCCCGTGTATACATGCATGTCTCCATTGGCGTTCACGTACATGTATGGAAATATTGTACAATTTTGTTTGTACAGGGCTATGTTTTCCTTTGGCTTCTATCAGCTGAAACCCACCTGTGATTGTCTCTGCTCTCTCTTATTCTTGACTTGTATGATCTCTAGGTAGAATTGCTTCTCCACATATCCAAGATATAGAATCACATTCCTTCATGATCCAACCCTCACTGCATCAAAACTTGAACAAAATCTTTTCACCCAACCAGTGAGATCTCCTCACTCTTATGTAAGAAAAAGTTCTTTGCTTCTACACTCTCAATTGAATCCACACTAGCAAAAGTCCTTCTTTGATTCTCTGTGTAAAAGTCCCACCTTGGTCTCTCACCAAACTCTAACCTTGGTATCTCACCAAAAAGTGTCTTCTCCTTTACCATAGACTTGTTTTTATAATCATGAGTTATAATATTTTTCTAGTCTCCAAAGTGATTGACAGTTGAGATTACTTCTTACTTCACTTGAGATTTAGATTACATGCTAATTACTTTTAGCATTTTCCTTAAATAAATCAATTAATTAATAAAAGCACTTAACTTTAATAATTACATTAAATAAAGTAAATTCTCACACTTAGAAGGATTTCAACGACTTTAATCTTCCACATGCTAGACACATGCCAATGTGGAAGTACATGTTTGATGCTACATGCATCAACAACTTTTATATGTCTAGATTTATTTTCATGTTATACATTCAACTTGGGTGGCCAACCTCATTCCTATCAAAAACAAAACTAGAGAAATCCAATTGTGCATTGATTTCAAAACTTTGAATAAAGCCTCACAAAATGATAATTACCCAATCCCACCAATGGAACAACTCCTACAAATCATATTGGGGTCTGAGATGTTTTCACTACTAAATAGGTTTTATGGATATAACCAAATCCCGGTGACTGAAGAAGATAGGCTCAAAACTACCTTCCGCACCAAATGGGGAACTTTCCCTTACAAACGAATGCATTTTTTCTTAATCAACATTGGGGCCACTTTTCAGTGGGATATGGATGTTAGTTTTTGAGGGTTGATCAACAAGAGTGTTGTGGTTCACTTAGATTATGTAACTTATTATTCAAAAAATAGAGTTGATCATGTTTCACATCTTACTGAGATCTTCAAAAGATGTAGGAAGTATGGAAATTCTCTTAACCCGAAAAAGATAAGTTTTGGATTCATTGAAGGTAAATTACTCGGTCACATAATATCCAAAGAAGGAATTACTATATATCCTAAATGAGTAAATTTAATATCACAATTTCCTTTACCTCATAGTAAGAAAGTGATGCAGTCATTTTTTGGTAAATAAACTTCCTTAGAAAATGTATCCATGATTTTGCTGAAACTATCAGATCTTTGTGTTATCTCTCTGTAATTTCTAGAGGTTGTAGAATAAAGGACAGAGGTAACCACAAAACCACTTTGGAAGATGGGATCTATCCCTGCCAGCTTCATAGAGGGATCTCTCTATAATATTTAAATTTGTTTAGGTTAAAATATTAGGCTAGTTATAACAGTTCGGGATTTGTTTGTTTGTTTGAAATATTTGGCTAATTGAATGCTTAAATTATCATTAGGCTATGGGGTCTGTCTCTTAAAATAAGGATATGTTTCGGCTTTTATAAAGTTTCTTCACATGGAAAGGTAGTTAATTTGTTTGGATCTGGTAAATTTAGATGAAGTGAATGGGAATAAATGAGAGGAATTCCATCAAGTAAAAGAGCAATTAAGAATTCTTTTACTTAATTTCAGTTGAAAACATAAAAATCATTCAAAGCCAGAAACAGAGTATATTGAAATAAATTCTATTCTTTATCCTTCTTTTGAATAATTAGGATTGGAAACACATAAAATGATAACAGAGAATGAAAAACATAAACGAAGATAGATGCACATCACCAACTGTCTGACACGAGAATCCTGCGAAATAGCCTTTTTTAATTATTGGTCGATCCTCTTGAATGATACAAAGTAGCTTTCTTATATGCAAAAATCAACCCTCAATACTTCGAACTGAGAAGTATTTATACAATTATTTACAAAAGATCATGTCATAAATGATAAGGATATAATTTAGGAATATCTAAACTAATTGTATCTCTAATTACAAAAATATAGGAATCTTTGAGATCTGTTCAGATTTCTAGTGTTAATTTGATGGAAACTGTTGATGATTTGTCCCTTTGACTTATGCTTAGTTGTTGTTCCTTGCTGCTGAAAAGTAGAACCCATCTTTACTCAAGTAACTCGCACAATTTTTCCCACCACTTTTTACTTGGGATCGAGATTTTGAGTAATTTCCTGTAAATTTCATCCATCTCTGTGTATTTAGAAAAAGTGGGTTTGGTGATGAAAAAGTGTTTGATATCATGATGAATGTTCAAATCAAACTGTAGTGTTTCCAGGAATTCTTTCCCAGTGATTCTTCCTTGTATTCCTACAAATTTTGAATTGTCTTTTGCCATTGTCTTTAATTTCTGGTTATAATCAAGCAAGGTGATTAGCTTTTCATTTAACACTAACAAACCAGGTAGTCCTTTCTTGTTTAGCACCTCAAAATTGTTGAAGAACATCTGCAAACCTATGTCCATAACCTGATATTTTTCTTCCAATTGCAACATGAGGCATTTTTTTGGATGCATACATAGTCAGGAGAAAAGGCTATTTTTGGGAAGAGAAGCATGAAAGGAGGAAAGGACAACTGGAAGAAAAAGAAGCACGTGTGAGGGAAGCGGACGAGGTGCGCATGCAAGGAATACCTAAAGACACTAGGGTTAGGGTTTTTGTAATGTATTTTAATGGCTAATGAGCCAATAATATAAATAGGTAGTACTTAGAGGATGGAGGGATAGCCCGACAGAAGAAGAGAGAGAGAAGGAAGAGAGGACGAGAGCAGAGAACAGATGGCAGATATTTGTAAGAAATGTACTATTCAATAAGCTGGTGATTTAGGGAAGTAGTGAGTGACTTGATCCCAAGGGTTAGATCGCAGGTTGAAGAGCCTGGTGCAATCTAGTCAGCCTCGCAGAGATCGAGGAGCATGTTGACGACAGTAAGATCTAAGATTGTAAACACGCGCGGTGTGACATATTACAACATATTATAAAGATCTTGAGAGATAGATATTTGTGGGCATATCCCAGGAGGGGGTGAACCATGGCAACACCTGTGTTGTGTGAATGAATGCATGTGTATTTATTGTTGTTAAGTGATGAATGTTGGAAAATGAATTAAATAGTTAGATATGGTATTTCACATGCATGAATAGAATAACTTTTATAATCAGATGTTATAATGAATAAATAAATATTACAAGATACAACCAAAAATATCCACTCATTCCTAGGTTGCAAACACCTCCTGTTGGATGCATACATAGTAAGGAGAAAAGGTTATTTTTGGGAAGAGAAGCATGAAAGGAGGAAAGGACAGTTGGAAGGAAAAGAATCACGCGTGAGGGAAGCGGGCGAGGAATGCATGCAAGGAAGACCTAACAATGCTAGGGTTAGGGTTTTTGTAATTTATTGTAATGGATAATGAGCTAAGAATATAAATAGGTAGTACTTAGAGGATGGATGGACAACCCGACGGAAAAAGAGAGAGAGAAGGAAGAGAGGATGATAGCAGAGAATGGATGGAAGAGAGTTGTAAGAACTATACTATTCAGTAAGATGGTGAGCTAGGGAAGTATTGAGTGACTCGATCTTGAGGGTTAGATCGTAGGCTAAGGAGCCTAGTGCAATCTAGTCATCCTCACAGGGATCAAGGATCCTGTTGACAATAGTAAGATCTAAGATTGTAAACATGTGCAGTGTGACATGTTACTGAATGATAATAAATATCTTGAGAGACAGATCTTTGTGGACGTAGCTCAGGAGGGGGTGAACCATGGTAACACATGTGTTGTGTGAATGAATGCATGTGTATTTATTGTTGTTAAGTGATGAATTTTACATAAATGAATTAACTAGTTAGATCTGGTATTTCACATGCATGAATAGAATAACTGCTATAATCGGATGCTAGACTGAATAAATAAATATTAAAAGATACAACCATAGATCTCCACGCATTCCCAGGCTTCAAACACCTGAGTATTTCAACCACCCATAGAGATATCTCGGGTGAGACTGCGCAGTGCACTCTATGTAATGTGTTGCCTTCTGGTTTACCATAGGGGTTGATAGTTTTAGAGGGATTTTGTTGGGAGCTTACTAAGTCTAAACCTAGGTCAAATAGGATCAGAGTAGATGAATGATAAAGTATAAGAGAAGAGTAATTAAACCAACAAATGGTTTTGTTGTCGGTCGGTTGGAACAGGATGGGCTTGAGTGAATGAGATATGTTCAATATGCATCAAAAGAATCCCAGATCGGACGAAGAGACGATGAGAGAATGAGAATCTAAGAGGAGATGTTGATACCGTGGAATCCAACAAAGGCAAAGATAAAGAGCTAGATGAAAATAAAAGAGCCAGAGTTTGCACAGAAAGATAACAGAAACCCGAAGTTGACACCGTGCAAATATCTGGACAAGTATGTATTCAACGACTTGCATGAAGTATGTTTCTATGAATTCTCGCATGTGTTGCACGAGTGGATAAAAAGGTTGAAATATAACCATCCTACAAATTGGTTCAAATAGATAGTGTTTAATCTTGTATATATAGTGTAGTTACAACAAGTTGATAATAAATTTACGCGGGCAATGGATTTTTGGTTAGACAACATTGTTGCAGGATTTATCACATAATTTGCAGTAGATACAACAAAGTCTTGCAGCGCAACAGAGCAACAGTTCTTGAAGGGACCTAGAGGTAGGTATATCATATCGTTATATACTTATATTAAGATATTACTATATAACAAAGGTGTAATGAAAATGGTGTCAGAAAACTAAACTTCTCTGTGTGCATGGGGGAATGGGGGAAGCACTAACAGGAGAAGGAGAAATGGATAAAGGAAAGAAGGAGGAGCCTTTGGACCCAATCATGATGGAATAATAACAGATCAAGAGGATCATGGAAATGGCTAGAAGAACATGCAGTGGAGTACACTACCAATATAATATGAACACCAAGAAGAGAGTCGTATCTGTGAGGGAGGGCTTGGCAAGTGATGAAGAAGAGGTGGAGGATCTTCGGCCTGTGGAGAAGATTGAGGAAATCTTGCGCACGACATATGAGAGGAAGATGAGAGGTCCAGGAGAAGGAATAGAAGGAAACACTCCTATCCATATCAGTGTCAGTGTGGAACCCATAAACCCATGTGTGACTAATACACCAAGAAGAACACCACCATTTAGATAACCAAATTTCGGGAGAAGGAAGAAAGCATGAAGTACATATACACAAGGAACAACAATTGGGGGAGCCATTTTAGGAAGAATTAGTCAAGTATCTACATCGCACTGAGGTAGTATTTCAACATTTAGGATGGAAGGAAATGATCCCTCCATCAGGTTACCAGAATTCACAGGAGAGGCGTCGGAGAACCCCGAGAAGCACTTGTTTATTTGTGAAAAGATTTGGAAAGAGAAATAGATCACAGATGAGGAAACCAAACTTGTGCAGTTAGCTATCACACTAAGAGATAGTGCATTGGATTGGTACATGAGTTTAGTTGCAAACAGTCTGCCAAGGACAACCAAAACGATTGGAAATATCAAAAAGCTATTGATAAATGAATTTCAGAAGCCTAGTTCAGAGGATCAATACATGAATGAGATGATAGATATTAGAAAGAAGCCAAGAGAATATGTATGGAAATTGACCAGAGATTCAAACAATTGAAGTGAAAGCTAAAGTATGTCATGACACTACTACCACACTTGAAATACCCCTTGCGACAACAGAAGTTTCAAACATAGGCAGAGGTTGTACAGGCATCCCTACAAGTAGAAGAGAACTAATATCAAAAGACAAATCTAGCCATACAGGAGTTGAAGGAGGATCTGAATAACTTAACATTCCAGCTAAACTAGAACAAAGGTAAGGATAAAAGAGAAGTTGTTTGGTGTACCACACGTAGGACATAAGGACACCATAAGAACAAATGTCCAACATTCACGCAATACATGGCAGCAGGAATGCCAAATATGTTGCCAACAAGAGGACTATGGTGTGATATCTTTAAGAAATAGGGGCATGATTCATATCACTGCCCCATGATGTAGAAGTACCAAATAGTACCTAAGAGTTCATATTGCAACTTTTGCAAGTCGGTAGGCCATGATGACAAAGATTGTAGGACCATGGATCTGATGAGGGAAAGAACACCAAACGCTTATAGGGGGCAGGCATAAATCATGACTGGGCAAGCTGCACCATAGTTTAACCAAGTACCAACCCCATATAACACTACACAGCAGTAGTATAACACTGCGCAACAGTAGTATAACACTGTGCAACAACAATATAACATTGTGCAACCGTAATACAATATTGCGCAACCACACTATAATCCCGCGCAGTATAACCAGGTGCCTCAGTACAATGCACCACAAGGAGATCGAGCTAGCTACAAAGGTGGCAGAAGAGGAAGAGGAGGCTTTGGAAGAGGCAGAGGACCAGTGGTATGCCACAACTGTCAACAACCAGGACACTACGCAAGAGAATGTACACTTCCACCTGCGACATGTATGTATTGTCATGCATCAGATCATGATACAGAATAATGCCCTACACTACTGGGGAAGATCCAGGAAAACAGAAATCGGAACAATCAGAATGTTCAGTGGATTTCAGCGAAAGCAAGGGATGAAGGAAGAAACATCAACATAGTTGCGTGAGGAGGATCTAACACAGGAAATGACGCAGTAAGACAAGATCCAGCACAACACCAATGGGTGAAGAAGAATGTCAAACCAAATAAGCAGTTTGATGCACAGAACAAAAAGGAGATATTCAAGCAAGCTAGACAAGAATTCGTAAATCCATACATTGCAACGACATCAATTGTGTTGCATAATAAGGAAGTACCAACGTACGAGATGCCTGCATCGTTGGATCACACCAAAGAAGCAGAGCCCCTGGGACAAGTAAGTATGATTAAGGGGGTTTTGCAATCCTGTTTTAAACTACTAAATGATCCATCCTCTGTTAAAGTATTAAAAAATATGATAGAAAGATGTAGCATAGAGGCAAAAGGAAATCTAGAACGGAAAATAGTTAATCATTTGCATACAAGGAGAAGAAAAAGCAAAGAATTCAGACTGAACGCTAACATTGGAGATTTCAACATGGGAGATATTATATTATATTTAGGATCTAAAGTAAATGTGTTACCCAAGAAGACATGGCAATGTATGGGAGAACCCACATTAGGCTATTCACCGGTTCAACTGAAACTAGAAAATCAACACATAGTTCTACCAATTGGAATACTAAAAGGGGTGACAATATATCTGGATAGAGTGTGCACTAAAGCCGATTTCGAAGTAATAGAGATAGTGGATGGCACAACACCTTATCTGACATTTCTTGGCTTGGATTGGGAGTTTGAAAATCATGCCATAATCAACTTAAAGACAAGGAATATGACATTTGAGTCAGGGGAATACAGATTCATTGCACCATTGGATCCATCCGAAGGAGAAGGTTTGTAGAACCTACATGCTTAGACCTCGAGGAAATTAACCAGTGGTACAGAAAAACCACGTGAGAAGTATATTATGTGAATCCAACTGTAGATGGGGTACTTAGTTGGAGAATTATCATGTCATGTGTGTCAAACTCAGATACAGGCTTAGAGAATTGGTAGTAGACGTTACACAAAGTATTCACAAGAATATGTGCAAGAATAGACCATGCAGTAAGATGGGTAGGTACAGATATAAGGGAACCTCCCAGCTTCCATGGGGTGAACAACTTAGAAGAATTATTAACATTATACGAAGATGATCTTTTAGAAAATCAAAGGCTCTTAGCACTGGATATATAACTCAATGCAACACCTGTAAGATGGTGGGGTGCGTACAAAGAAACAATCAAGGACTGGTACCAATATAAGTGGTTATTGCGCATCAGGTTTGGTGTAGAATAGGGAAGAAACCAACTGCAGAAATATGATGGAAAAGGAGCACCAGAAGAACACTTGGAGAACTGCATAACATTATGGAGGATGACACCACTAGAGGAATGACCTCATCATTTTGTTCACACATTAGAAGGGATTCCATCAAACTGGTATACATACCAAGAATTGCGTAGAGGAACTACAAATTGGACAGCATTACAACAGAGCTTTACAGTCACTTTATCATTTGAACATGAGAACACCAACATAGACTCGACACTTAAAAGAATCATAGGGGTGATATTCATTAAATAACCAGAAGTTGAACTCATGACAGAAGAACAACAACAGAACCGACAGACAGTAAAAGAACTATTTTCATGCTACCATGTGCAGGAAGAAGCACTAGATGAAGATGACCTGTGAAACATTCAGATTGTGGAAGTTGAAGGTGAAAGAGAAGTGGAAGGTCACCTCTGGAATAAAAAGTATTTTTTGTACCGATCAAGGTGAAAAAATTCAACAATGGGACAGTTGAGAATCCCAAAATGGCCAACATTGGAAACTACTGGGATGAGCAAACAGTGGAAATCATAACAGAGTTATTGTGTGAGTACAACAATCTGTTCCCAACAATGTTCACAGAAATGAAAGGCATAGCAGAAGAGCTAGGGGAAATGAATATACCTCTCAGATCTGAGGCAAGACCGATAAGAGAGAGACCCTATAAACTAAACCCAATATATAAACAAAAATTCAAAGCCAAAATTGATAGGATGTTGGAGGCTGGAATCATAGAACTAGTAAAGGAATCTGAATGGGTAAGACCTATGGTAGTTCTGTAAATGTGTTGAACCTACACATAATATATCTATCTAAACAATAATACACACATTTGCAGAGAAAATTGGAGAAAGAAGAAGAAGGAGAGAAAGAATGGAAGAATTATCATTAACTGTTGTGAACAATGAATAATTTACACATGATATACTCTATATAACTCAATGAGTTCGACTTGAGGTGAACCAAGTCACCATAGTGGTGGTATAGAGTGATATGGACACACACCATCAGTTGCAGAAGTGAACTGCCACCTATTCTAGTCTCTCAGGCAGTTTCGGGAGTGAACTGCCACCTAATTAAGTTAACTAGTCAACTAGTCTTCAGTTAACTGAATTAACATAGAG
>WSFP011407636.1:0-25208 GCA_009831015.1 Picea engelmannii
GAGCGATCCTGTGGGCGGACGTAGTAGACGTCTGTCATCAATTTAGAAAATAAAATATTTTAATATATATTAATATTTTTTTAATAAAAACTCAGAAAATTTATATTAAAAAGGTGTGGATAAATCCACTCTATTACAAAAAAGGCCATGATAGATATTCGACATATAAATGCTTTGAAAATTGAAACTCTTGTTACAAAATTTGTGTCCATTGTGTTGCCAACTTTCGTAACTATAACATTTCTCGAATACAACCCATAAAAAACTCGATTTATGTATATCATAAAACAAAACATGACACTTGAAAATTATAGAATCGACTACTTGGTTCATTTTTTACCTCTGAATGTCCATGTTGCTCCCAAATTGGGTCTGTTGTTGGCTTGTTGAGGTCTGGGACTTGATTCACTGTGACTAAAGTTAGATTTCTAGAAGCTTACTGGGTTTTTTCTGGGGTGTTGGGCTACTGATGATTTATTTCCAGCTTACTAGGTGTTTTCTAGGGTGTTGGGCTACTGATGATTTCTTTCCATCTGATCCATACGACCTTGCATGTTCTCCATTTGACTGCACTGATCCTCGATTTGGCTACGATGGGCAAATACTTCATCCTGTAATCTTTCAATGAGGTGCTTGTGCTGAGAGAGAGTTTCAAGCTCGAAGGTCAATGTGGAGCTGATTTATCCCATATGAATTCTCAACCTTTGGCACTTGCACGATCTTTTTCTGGGTTCTGCTGGTCTTGAGCTGCAAAAAAAGCATGCAAGTTCATGGCCCTTGGCTCTTTAGGTGACTTATGCCTATTGTCCATGATGTTAAGAGGGAGGCGGTTCTGCAAGAGGCGAGGGAGGGTGCTCCAAGCATAGGACGAAGAGAAGACAAGGGGTTCGGACTTGGAAGGAGGAGAGGCTATGCCCAGATGTAGCTGCGCTGAGAAATTTCGAGCGAGGTGGTTTAGAAAGGACATAGAAGAGAATTTGAGGGGAGTAGAGTCCAGAGTAGGCTCAGGGGAAATTCGAGAGAACCACAAAAGAAAGGATTCCCGTAAGTGCTGAGATAAAACTCCCCTAGAAACAATCACTGAATAATTCATGTAAAACAGAAAGGAGAGTACCCAAATCTCAGAATCTACCTAAAGCATTGTACTTAGACCCTTCATAGACTCTATCCAAGGACTGAATCTGTCATCATCCTGATGATTCCACGTTGCTTCAGATCTGTTGCGCGCTCGACCCATCTGATCTAGAGTCTTCGATTGTATGTTACCCACAAACTCGATTGGACGGACGATAAAACCATCCCACACCATGATGAAGTGATTGTGCCAATTCTCGTTAGCACTATTTAAACCTTGCTAAAGAGATCGTACGATTACTCCCTCCAGCTGTCGAGGCTCATGATGGAACTACAAGTGTCCTCTCTCGTCCCCTTAACGCAGTGGGTCCTAGTCTTATGAGAAAATATCATTATACTAGGGGGGCTAAACCTTCCTCATCCTCCACACCTAAAGTTTCGAGTGGTTTCCCGATGGCCAAATTGACCATTTTTTTTGCTTCAACATTATTGCATCTAAGGACGTGGACGAACTTGGTCTTTAAAGTCCCCATGGATAGGCAAATTCTGTCTATTATCCTTTTTAGACTCATATTTTTAGTCTCGAAACCCTGGATCATCATTCTTGTGATAGTCTTTGAATCTACTACTATGTTCAAATTTTGAATTTGTCTTTGATTTGCTAGTTGAAGACCTTTTAGAAGGGCATAGCCTCTCCTTTATTATTGGTGTACTTCCATAGATTCCAGTAGTAGTTCAAGATTCTTTTTCCTCCAAGTTTGAAGAGAACCCCCAAACCTGCCTCCCGTGAATATATTTTATATTATTAATATTTTATAATACTTTAATATTAATGTATTAAGGGATTTCTTTAAAGTACAAAACTTGAAGATCCCTCTCTATACTTAATAGATCCGAAATTAAAATAGATATATACTAATAATATGAACAAAATATATAAATAATATAATATCAATAAATTTAAATAAAATTAAAAATTAAAAATTTCCAAAAGAAAATAATAATAAAAATGAATATACTATAACTAAAAATTTAAAAAATACCAATCATAATAATTATAAAAAATATAATAAAAAATAAATTTTCATAAAACCATTTTAATTTTTAATCTTTTAAACATTTTTAATTTTATATTTAATTATTTAAAATGGTTTTAAATATTTTCACATATAGGGAGTTTGTAATAATTATAATTATTTTTTAATATATTAAAAAATAAATATTTTAATATATTTTATAATATTATTATATTATAAAATATTTTGATATATTAAAATATGTATATTGGTTTGAATTTGTTTTATTTAGATTTGTTCTAGCTTCATTTAATATATCACAAAAACAATTAAGTAGTTACTGATGTCTTAATATATTATAAAATATATTGATATTTTTTAATATATTAATTCATTTTATATTATTAATATTTTCTAATAAGATGATATTAATGTATTAAATTAATATAGATCCATCTTAACCTAAGATCTATCAAGTTCTTAGAGGGATCAAATCTCTCTAGATGAAAACCTTTTTTAGAGTGCAAAACTTAGGAAATGTTAAAGGTTTGTATCTTTAAAGATTTGATGGATCTATGTTGGTTATAATGAAGATGAAGATAGAATTTCGCAATTCACTATGTTTTTTTTTAATATTCTATTTCTTATTAATACAATTTTATTACCAACATTGATCCATCTTAACCCCTAATCTATCAAACCTTTTTAATCTTTAAACTTTTAACATTTTCTCAAATTTCATAAACAAAAGATTCTCATACACCAATTTGATGTCTACTTTATTGTTCTTCTTCTTTAAAATTACTCAATATAAATTTATCTGATATTGAATAATAAAAATACTCAATATAAACTTAGCTGATATTCAATAATAGATATTAAATTCCTCCCAAGGGAAATGTGCACTGAAAGTAATAAGCTGATCCATATATTCAGTAATATGTCAACCTCGAAACAGAATCTTCCCAAGAGAAATGTGAATTAAAAGTAATATGCAGCATAGCAATTTTTTATTATATTAAGAGGAAGCCATGAACAATTCTTACATATATCAAAATGGGAACCGCTCAAGCATTTATTCTAAAATAGAGTTTTTTTTTTTTTTTTTTTATCCCCTCGTCAACCTGACATTAAACATAGGAATGCCAACTTATTAGTCTGCCTGCCAGGGGTAGTTTTGGCTCCAGTAAAAGACTGGTCTCAGCATCGTATGAATCCAAAACTCTGCTCGATCATTTCTTCCATGGTATAACAAGCTCAAAGTTCTTCCCAACTGGAAGAGAAACCTTTGAAGTCACTGGAATCCTCTGCACAGAGGACGATGTTCCCAGAACTGTAATATTTTCAAGAAGCCATCCTTCCCCAATTGCATACTCCCCCATTTGGACTTCCGATCTCAATCGTACTCCTCCCTCTACCGTATCTGCATAAAACTTTATATAACTTGACTTGCCACGCTCTATTACCATTTCCAAATCCTCTCCACTGTCCACATATAGGTCTCCATATGCTTCCATCCTACCACCCAAAGCAACCACCAGACTAAATGGGCTTTTTCTGCTTTCCCTAGTTGTCATACCTATTTCCTGCATTGGCAATATAGTTCCCTCATATACATGGACATTGATGGTATCTAGTGGAGCTTCAAGAGTCACATATGAGCCATTTTCAACTGTTATCCAGTCTGATACATTGAACAAATTGTACCAAGTTCCCTTTGGCAAATAGGCATCCACAGTCACTGCTCCTTGACTTAAAACAGGTGAGACTAAGACCCCTTTACCCAATAGGAACTGGGTGCTGATTCCCAGAGTATTATTATCCTCTGGGAATGTGAAGAACAGAGGCCTAGCAATGGGAGATCCATTAGTGTGAGCTTCGAAAGACAATGTGTAGATATAAGGAAGAAGTTTGTATCTCAGACCTAACGCCTTCTTTGCAGACGTTGTGACTGATTCCCATAAGTAAAGCTCTTGGCGACTTTTGCTCTTGTCTGAGTGATCTCTGGAAAAAGGATAAAAGGAACCTAGTTGAATCCATCTATTGCAAAGCTCTTCGTTTGTGTCTCGTAAAAATCCACAAATATCAGCACCTATCATTGGGACCCCAAACAATCCAAAACTCAGCATTGTAGGTATGGAGTACGAGAGATCATTCCATGTTGCAGCATTGTCTCCTGTCCAATGCGCGGCATGGGCCCCTAATCCAACAAAGGTAGAACGGGTAAGTATGAATGGTCTCTTCTTTAGTACTGATTTCAATGCCTTATTTGTCACAATAGCCTCTGATAGCCCATAGAGATTATGAGCATTGTACTCCAAGGTATCATTATAGTGAACTGCACTTGCAGCAATGGTTTTTATACCCAATTGTCTGTGTCCTCCTGCAGAATTGATTTGATAAGGAGGATCATCCCATCTGGTGGTGTTGGCATCGCTACAAACTAAGCAACAATCTGTCTGTGCACCTTGTCGTGGGCAATTCTCATCGTTTGGTAAGGAACAAGTGATCCCACTACAGAAGTTAGAAACTTCATTCATATCAAGCCAAAGGCCATCGAATGCGATTGTATCATGAAACTCAGAGACTTCTTTTGTCCAGAATGACTGAGTCTTGGGATTCAGAAAATCTGGAAAATATACTGGGCCTGGCCACACTTGTGCCAAATATGGCACACCTCCTTGCTTAACAAAAATGTCGTCTTGCATCCCTCTCTGAAAAGTTTTGTATGTTTCATTTACGCTTATTCCTGCACAATTAAGCAAGGGATTTGTATCTTTAGAACGTACTAGTATGGCTCAGTTCAGCTCCGATAATGTCATAGAATTGGAGAAAAACATAGAAAGGAAAATTTCACTAGAAAAATCCTTGAATGTGGAATTGAGCCCTACCCGGATCAATAATGAGAACATATTTCTGCCCATTAGCATGGATTCGTTCAACAAAATTTTGCATTTCCTTCTCAGGGAAATTCACAGGATCTAGAGTAAAATCCTTGTAGCCATCCATGTAATCAATGTCTGTCCAAATCGCTTCTAGAGGAATTTTTGCTGTTGCATATCCAGCTACAACTGATTCAACATCTGAAATGTTTTTATATCCATACCTGCATTGATGAAAACCTGTGCAATCCAAAACAGTTATATAAATTAACAGGGCTGCAAATACAAAGTCATGTCCTGACTCGTCAAATTAAAACTATTTCAGCAGTTCATCCTTGTAAGTTGTACTATTACCAAAAGTATTTGTCTACAGGCATGTAGAGAGCCAGGCTCTGGTGAGGAGTATATATGGATGGGAATGTGATACAATGTTCAGAGTAGCTGTAGCGAATCCACTCATAATGAACTTTGTCATTGTCATCTTGTTACTCAGAGATCAAAAGGAGGACATGACTTTACATGCCCGTCCTAAAATCTACTCAGTCCCTCTCATGAGAAGAAGCTTGAAGAGCGAGTGAATAGGATTGTATGTTAGAATGTACTAGCAAAAGGCCAGTGATACAACAACAAAGAACATTTCATGGTGTAGTTGAATGCTGATAGTCTATAGGGTTAGCTAAAGTTGCCATGAGTCAGAGGGTTAGTTCAAGTTGCCATGAGTCAGAGGTGAGATCTCAAAAGACAGTTTACTTTATTTATCATGGAGTAGTTTATTTATCATGGAGTAGTAATAGAGGATTTTCCTGAAGGATTTCCTAGAAGGAAAAAAAAAATAGTGTAATGGGATGTTTACATTCACTTCACAAACGAGGAGCTGCTTGTATTATGAAAAACAAGTTATAAGGGTTGTTTTAAGAAAAAGAGAACTGAATCAATGCGCTGACACCACTATGGCTAGGAGCAGACCTCCTTGCAAGACAACGCAGGGATGGAGAAATGAGTTTTTGACCATCTACCCCTGGATCCTTTTGGAGAGGTGAATTGAGAAATGCCCTGGTCTTCCCAAAAATGTGGATGCCAGGAAAGAGTGTGGATGCCTAAAATACATGGGTTACTTTTAGGCCATGAGATTTGTCAGTGCAAAATAAAAATAAAAAATGACAGAAAATATCGTAAGCATGGAGTGGGACTACTGATTGCCTTTTTCGGAAATAAACCAGCAATAAACTCGCAGAAAATCTATGAAGTTCACAAGATAGATACGACGAAATACCGAAAGACCAATATGGCATTGGAGCAGGACGACCAATGAGCGCTGTGTACTGCTGAACAACAGCAAGCGGAGAAGGACCTGAGAAAAAATAGAAGTCCAAGACTCCCCCATTTGCTCTATATGTCAGGAAGGATCCCGCATACTGAACATCCATGCCATTGCTATTGAGCAGCAGAACCCCATGAGCAACACCTCCTGCTCTCACATCCATATAAAACGGATGAGACCCATAAAGATCCAAATTTGTATTCATACTGCCAATGTCTGAATTCCAGAGCGTGTAGTTCTGATTCCCGTTGAGAGGAAATCCCTGCCTAGTGCTCTCTCCCAATCCATACAGAGAAGCAGCCGATGGAAGGGCAGTAGAGACCTCCAAGTATTGGTCTTTAAACACCATGTTCCCAAATAAATCACCATTGTTATTTACAGTGGAATTAAAGAGAGTTTCTCCACTTGAACGCCTTGTGATTGCAAAGCCGAACGGATTGTTGGAGTACGTAAACAGCAATTCATGAAGATGGTTCTTAGAACCCTCACTAATATTCACCCCACCATATCTAGGAAGAATATCTCCTTGAACTTCCCATCGCTGCTGCTTAGCATCAGTAATATAAACTCTCAAACTATCATTGGATTCGTACCTGAAACTCGATCAAATTCAATACAGTTAAGCCCTTTTTCTCAGTTTGTCCTAGAACAAACCCATGTAAATCTGATATGCACCATGTAAATATATTATGCACCCGTTTTTTTAAAGGAAAAAATGTCGCCACGGTCAGCAAACGATATACACAGTTAAGCCCTCTTTCTCAATTCATGTATTAGCACAGACCCTAATAAATCTATGCACCACCTGTATTAGCATAGACCTCAACGTCTACCCATAACAAACAATACTGTGAATGTACAGCCATAACAAACAATACTTTGGATATTTCAAACCAACACGAAGAAAATAAGAACAATATGCACCCACAATCAGAAATAATGTGGATATTCCAAACCAACCTGAAGAAAATATGAACAATATGCACCCACAATCAGTAGAAAATATATACACAGCAATAAAACAAACATAAATAGCAATAAAACAAACATGAATACTAATAGTAACCTAACATATATACAGTAATATGTTCATAACCTGACCTGAACGTCTACTCATAACAAACAATATTATCAACGTATAACCATAACAAACAATATTATCAACGTATAACCATAACAAACAATACTGTGGATATTCCAAACCATTCCAAACCAAGATGAAGAAAATATGAACAATATACATATAGCCATAACAAACAATATTGTGGATATTCCAAACCAAGATGAAGAAAATATGAACAATATGCACCCACAATCAGTAGAAAAAATAGACACAGCAATAAAACAAACATAAATACTAACAGTAACCTAACATATTTACAGACAAACATAGTAACCTAACATATATACAGTTCGAACCTGACCTAAACATCTACCTATAACAAACAATACTGTGAACTTATAACCATAACAAACAATACTGTGGATATTCCAAACCAAGATGAAAAAATTATGAACAATATGCACCCACAATCACAATATCTAATAATATAGATATTCCAAACCAACATGAAGAAAATATAAACAATATGCACCCACAATCAGTGGAAAAGATATACACAGCAATAAAACAAACATAAATTTAAATACTAACAGTAACTTAACATATATACAGTAATACGTTCATAACCTGACCTAAACGTCTATCCATAACAAACAATACTGTGAATTAACAAACAATAATATTCCAAACCAACCAAGATGAAGAAAATTTGAACAATATGCACCCACAATCAGTAATATTGTAGATATTCCAAACCATCATGAAGAAAATATGAACAATATGCACACACAATCAATAGAAAAGATATACACAGCAATAAAACAAACATAAATATAAATACTAACAGTAACCTAACATATATACAGTAGTACGTTCATAACCTTCCTATCTGGATTCAATCTGGATTCAATCTATTTTATGAGTTATAATAAATGGAATCCTCAGACAACTGCAGGATATATGGCTTTGATACCGACGTAAAGAATTGGAAAAATATGCAACCAAGAAAGAGCAGAAGTATACATATTAAGAACCAAAGATATCAAATTACCTGACCAGTAGTTGCAAGCTTTGAATGTTGGAGCCATAGAGAGAATTGTTCAGAGAATTGTTCAGGATGAGCTGCAATTGGGCTCTCATGGATTTTCCATCTGGTGCTTCTGAGATGTTGGAGATCATGTAGCCAGACCCAAGAGCGTGAGACTGACAACATAGAAGAAGAAAAATGGATATACATGCGAACAGAGAGGTCGTGAACGTTGCTGTTTGATCCATTGTGTCTGAAAGTCAGACAATAACCAGCTTCCATTGCTGCATGGGAAGGAGGAAGGGATGCCTATTTAAATAGACTTGGAATGCTAATAACGGATTAATCTACGATTGCGACATGAAACTAATGTGATTCTGAACACGTTCCCGTTGTGAAAGAAGGATAAGGATAAGGATGGCGTTGGAATTATCTTAAAAGATATTTATCTTATAGAAGGCTAACTTAAAAAAAAAAAAATTATGATGGTCATGTTGTGCATTTTTCAGAAATTGAGTATATCTTTTGATTATGGAAAATTTTAAGGATTCATATTTATCTTAAAGCAAATCTTGACAAATGTGATTTATTCTTAAAATCCTAACCATAAAATATTTGGTGATATTTTTGTAAAAATATTCAAATCTCTAAAGACTTTATATAGTTTCTAGAAAATTTTAGTCATTTTTGGAGTAAAATACATTTATCCTATAAAATCTGAGCTAATCATTTTAGAGGAAAAATAAAATAAAATTAGGAAATCTCTTTTTGGGAAAAAAAAAAATAGAGAAAATTAGCCCATGGGTGAAAGTTAATCCCTAAATTGTTCCTTTCTTATGACAAGTCCATTCTATGTTTGCTTTAAAAAGTGTTATTTAAAATGTTAATTGGAAAGTTAAATGTGTCTTAAAAATTAATGTAGTAGTACAATTTTTTTTATGGAATAGTCTTTTTCCTACCATTTAAAATAACACCATGGGAAATTGGTAGTTTTGGCCTAAATCCGATATGAATAATTTTAGATTGATGGGTGGGAGTTTTCCTACACCACCCTGGGTCAATTCCCAACATATCGGGATTCATAAAGTGACATGTCCTAGGAGTGTGGTTCCATAAAATCTAACCCTATCCCTATAGATACAAACATATTTTGGTAGTGGGTTGAGGGAAAACAAGTCTCCAACTCTAGCAAAAACAAATAAGGAGTGTCTCTATACTAACATGAAGACCATTGCATATACAAATCCAACCAATACTCCAAGGTCCAAATAATACATTCATATAATGAAAGGGCTTGGCTCAAACCTAGCTCAATGCCAACACAAAGAGAAATCCATATACAACTCTAAGTATTACTTCAAATAAACCATTCATACAATGGAAGGGCATGTTACAAACCCAAATTGTTTCTAACATTAAGAAGAATTCATCTACAACTCAAACCAATACTTCGAAGAACTCATTCATCTAATGGATGACCCTACTGCAAACCCAACTTGATATCAACATGCAAGTATTTCATCTACAACTCTAATTAATTCTCTAGAGAACATGTTCATGTATGTTGGAGGGCCTAGTCAACTAGGGCATTTAGTCGACCAATATAATATATCAGTCAACTGCAGAGGAAAGTCGATTAAGTAGTTGATTTTATCAACCAACGTAGTTAGAGTACTTTTAAGTGCCTACCACCAGTATGAATGTATAAATAGATGTGACCATGGATATACAAGACAGGAAAGTGGTGCTTGATCTTTTATAATAAAAGACTACCTATTGTTGGTTCCACTACTACTTTTATCCTCTATCTCCTTCTATGTATGTTTTATTGTATATTACCGTAGAATGCTTTTGTCTATTACATTGTGTATGTGAACTATTGGTAACTTTCTTGTGTAATCCCTTAAATTACAGCATTGGTTCTGTTGATGGTAATACATGAACCGAGACTATACAATAGTTGTACACATGCATAGATGTTGAGTTTACAAGAGATTTGTGAGTGGCGACAGAGGAAATTAGATAATTATTTGAAAAACTATGCCAGGAAGAATTGAACGACTCTTGCATAAGCTAGGGCACAATGTTTCACTGAAACACACAACAAATTCCTAGAGACAATCCTAGAAGAGATAAAGAAATATATCGATCGAGATGCACATGAATACTATTACAAAAGACAAACAATTATTGTCAAAACTAATCAATGGTGGTCGAACCAATCTATACAAGTGGGTTGAACAAATCATAGAATACCTTTTTAAAGAACAAATAATAGAAGAGCACACATGCTTGGACAACATCAAAAGACAGTTCTACAAAATCCTTCACAACAATTTCCTTTGTACAATACTGACCTTGCTACACAAATTACTAATTGATAAGGGTGTCAGTTACATAGTCAAATAAATACCTCCCATGGGAACTTTGATCAATTCTAGCATCAGAGTACTTTTTGCAAAATTTAACATGAACAACAATATTTCCATCGTCGATTGAGATTAAGGTTGGGATTGGCGATGGTGGGGTAACTGTTCATGAGATGCCTCAACTAGAGTAAAACCCTGATCGAACTACATCGAGAATACACTACAAGAATGATAAGAAAAGGGAGGACACAGAGCGAAAATCAAAGCGAATTTACGTTGGATGAGGAAATAAAGAAAAGGATTGCAAGAAGAATTCAATTTTATAAGCCAACAATCGACCTACAAAAGATTGATTGGGACAAGAGATAGAGGATACAGGTTGAGATATGTGATGTTGGGGACCCTCATTGATCTAGAAGAAAAGGTCCTCAGGAACGGTGAGTCACTAGAGCATTGGACCAATCCGAGTTTGATGATGATAAACTAGATGTTGAAGTGAGAGTAGCCCCAATGGTTCTTGAGTTGGACGAAGAGTTGCAGTTGGTAGAGGTTGGCATTGGTGCCCTTTGACTAGCAAAGAATACTGAAAGTATGGATGTCGATGAGTTAGGACCAACACTGTGTAGATTTCCATACTCAAATAAAGCAAGTCCCACAAATAAAGAATTCATCCAAAAAATCCTACAAGTAGATTTTGATCTTTCTTCAATGTAGCATTGGCTAGATGATCAAATACACGTTACTAATAGAATCTATATTGAAATACCCTAGTTTGAAAGAAACCAAGTAATTTTCAAAGGAGACAAAAATATACTCATCCATATTAAGGATAACATGGATGTGCCCCCTTGCCAAATTTAATAACTAAAGAAGAACACATAATCTTGACTAGCAGTCATGATAAAGAGACGTGATTGGAAATACAATTTTTTTTCAAATATATGGATCGATATTGTCAAACAAAGGAAATCCCTCAACCAGTCAAAACAATGTCAGTCAAAGGAAGTACTAATAAGTAGTCAGCGACACTAGTTTTAGTGTTCCAGATATAAAATAGTATGCAGAACATAAATATTTTAGCTAGAAATGGCAGAGAAGCATTGATATAGTAAAAACAATACCAGAATAATACCAGAATAACACCAGAAAGAACACTTTGATTACTGATAGCAATGTTCCCTTGCCTCTTCGAGGGGGAAACCTCCAGTAGAGAAGAGCTCTATTAAAATAATATCCAAGACAAGATTTCTCATACCCTATACTTCTATTTGTACTCTATCTATCCAAAAGAACAATCTAGAGGAAGATCCTTCTAGAAGCGAAAGCTTCTAGTAGGTCTTCTTACATTTGACTTATTCTTCCTTATTGCTAGGCCTTATTAATATTGGCCTTTATTACATGGAATTATATTATTCTACCTATGTGAGGGGTTAGGGAGGTTGGGTACCTAACATGCCCTCCCCATTGAAGATCATCCTTGTCCTCAAGGCTTGAAATGAGGGAATTCTTGTAAAATGGTGGTCAGCTCCCAGGTGGTATCTTTTGGAGGTGTATCTTTCCATTGGACTAACACTTCTTGGATGGTGTGTTGACGAAGACAACACTCTCTCTGGGCCAAGACTGCTTGTCGTTGCAACCATATGGAACCTTCTTCATCCAACTCGGGGAGAATAGTTTGCATTTGGCACTTAGTTCCAATCACCTTCTTTAAGAAGGAAACATGAAAAACAGGATGGAGCTTCGATTGACTGGGTAGAGCTAACTGATAGGCCACTGATCCCACACGCTTGAGCACTGTATAAGGACCATAAAATTTGGGCGCAAGTTTCTGACAGTGTTGATGATCCAGGTGGATATCGGTGGCCACCCACCTCTTCCAACTGGCTCAAAACAGTTTTCTGACAATTTTGGCAATTTACTATTTTTAGTAGTTTTAACTTCCGGGGCCATTTTGAGGGCCTAAATGAAGGTTTTTCGAGATCAAGCTTCTCAATGATAGTTGAAGGAATGATTGAGCCCCTAAAATGAATCTCCTTGACGATACCTTTCCAACAGGATATCATACGCCTAAAATGGAGATCGTATGCAAAAGTTATGACCCCGAGAAGTTGATGTACTAACTTACCCAAACGGGGCCCACATGACTTTTGGCGCTTCATCTCCCAAGGTTAGGTTTTTGGATGTCTATGGTTTTTGGCATTCCTGTTTATTGTAAAAAGGCATTCAGAGCCTCATTGTAATCATATTCTTGCGAATGAGAGCAGTCGTCACATTTCTTCGCAGAGATAAGCCGCCATCATTCCAACAAGCTTATTTCCACTGCATTTTACAGTTTCAACTTATTTCCTTATTGAATAGAAAACTAGTTTTACTGTATATCTGTTATTTTGTGTTAAGCACCTATTAATAATCTGTATTCATTTCGTTCTTCTCATAAAATCCGGATCAGTGGTATCAGAGTGGTCTTCTCCTTGTCATCTTAATGCATGTCGCCAATGAGGTCGGAGTACAGAGAGTTGGGTCTCGAGCTTGTTTCCCTTAAGGAGAAAATCTCTCACACACCCAAGCGACCTCTCATGGGAGGAGAAAATAAATATGAAGGGACAAGAGATCCTTTCAAACTGTTGATTGAGGAATCCCTCATGCAACAAAGGAACGATATGATGGATAGTTTCGCGCAAATCCTTCGACGACTACCAACAGGCGACACATCTTCTTTGAGTGGAGGCACCACCCCCTTCAAGGTACAAATAAACTTCGATATTCCTATATTTGAAGGTCATATAGATGTAGATGTTGTAGACAAGTGGTTGAATCTACTAGAAGGGTATTTTTCTATCCATAACTTTTCGAATAGAGAAAAGATTACTTTTGCGCTCCTCAAAGTCGTTCCCCACTTCAAAGATTGGTGGGAAACTTTCTGTGAGCAAAAGGAAACAAAGGAACCCTCACTATTTATAGTCACGACCACCTGGGATTCCTTCAGGGATGTTATTAAGGAAAAATACTACCCTGTCAGAAGTTATGATGACTTGTATACCAAATGGACCACACTGTGGCTAGAAAGAGACCAAGCAGTGCCAGATTTCATGAATATATTTCATACCTTGCGCACCAAGCTGGGTATCAAAGATTCAGAGTGACATCTCATGCTTAAGTATCACGATGCTCTGCATAGATACATCCAGACTAAAATGGAATTTTTGGACATCTCATCCTTGGGTGTGGCCTACCGATATGCCATCAAAATCGAGAAAAATCTCAAACAAAAGACGCAACAATTTGGGCTTGGGAACCCCTCACAACAAAAGCCAGGAAAGGGCGGCCCCAACCCACAAAACAAATGGCAGAGCAAACATGGAAAGTATCAGGACAACTAGTTCAATCCATAATCAAAGAAGGACACCGGAAAGACAAAGAAAGATATCGGGAAGTGGTGTGACTTCTATAAGAGCCCTTGGCATAACACTGCTAATTGTCGCTCAAAGCAGTCGCTGGTGGCCAAAGTGAAAGCCTTTGAATCAGATGCAAGTTCAGACTCTGAGCCAGAACCAGAAAGGGAAAGACGGATCATTGATGCGGAACCCAGTGCCACCGTTGCTACCACCAATCTCCAGCCTAGTGAACCAGACGAGCCAGAAGAAGGAGAACGCCTCTTCATTTCACAGATGTAGGTAAAAGGTAGCCCACTTCACTTCATCGTGGATAGTGGTAGCCAGAAGAACCTCATCTCAGTAGAGGTCGTCAAGTGGCTGGCCCTAATGACAACACCCCACAACTCTACACCATTGGATGGCTTTGCCAAGGAAGCGATCTCCACATCATCCAACAATGTCGACTGTCGTACGACATCAAGCCCTTCAAAGACTAGGTATTGTGTGATGTTGCTCCTCTTGAAGTTTGTGATGTTCTTTTGGGCCAACCTTATTTATGGAAATGTCATTTTGTATATGAGTCTAGGCCTCGTAGTGTTATTATTACTTTGAACAGGAAATTGTACAAGATACCCGAGGTAGTCCCGCCTAGTGCTATTTCCTTGATCTCTGCTAAGAAATGCAGGAAGGTCATCTCTCAGACGGGGAAGTTTGTCTTCTTCATGATTCGCTCTCAGAATAAGCAAAAGATCACAGCCACATCCAGGGTCTCTACGGTCGACCTCTCCACACAGCAGAAGTAAGTAGATAAGGTCGTGGAAGAATAATCAGATATCTTCTCCTCACCTACTGGGGTACCTCTGCACTGCCAGGTCAAGCAGCCCATCGATATGACCCCCGACTCATCGCTGTCCAATGGGCCATTCTATCGTCACTCTCTGTTAGAGAATGAGGAGATCAAGAGACAGGTCCAAGAACTTATCCACAAGGGGCACATCAATCCCAACTCATCACCTTGCGGGAGCCCAATCGTGCTGGTACAGAAGAAAGATGGAACCTGACAACTCTACATTGATTATTGGGCTCTGAATAAAATCACAGTTAGAAACTGATACCCGATTCCCCAAATATACAACCTCCTTGATCAACTCATGGGGGACAAATACTTCAGTAAGATTTATCTGAAGTCTGGCTACCACCAGGTCCCTATAGAACAGACAGATGTGTGGAAAACCGCCTTCAAGTCAAAGGAAGGCCTTTTTGAATGGTTGGTCATGCCCTTTGGTTTGACAAATGCTCCAACCACTTTCATGAGCATGATGGATGATATTTTGCGACCATTCACCAATAATTTTGTAGTGGTGTATCTGTATGACATTCTCATTTATAGCAAGACTTGGGCCGAACATTTGCAGCATATTCAGTAGGTTCTGCACACCCTGCGATAACACAAGATATATGCCAACTTGGAAAAATGCTCCTTTGGCATGGACAGGGTCCATTACATGGGCTATATAATTGATAAGAATGGCGTACATGTGGATCTAGCCAAGATCCAAGTCATCCGTGACTCGCCAGCCCCAACCACACTCACTGAGCTTCGGAGCTTCTTGGGCCTTGCCAATTTCTACCACAGGTTCATGTTGGGATTCTCCCATATTGCATGGGCCCTTAGCCAAATAACCAGGGGTGATGGTAAGGCTAAATTTGTGTGGGGCCGGTCCGAACAACAAGCGTTCGAAGATTTGAAGCAGCGCTTGTGCTCGGCCCCAGTACTTTCACTACTAGACCTGCAGCAGCCCTTCGAGATCGAGACAAATGCTTCAAACTATGCGGTGGGTGTCGTTCTCACTCAGCACGGCCACCCCGTGGCCTATCATAGTGATACACTATTAGATGTTGTCCTTAAGTAGCCTACTTACAACAAAGAAATTTACTCCATTATGAAAACCTGCCGCCAATGGAGACATTACATTCTTGGGAAAGAGACAATCATCCACACTAATCATAAGCCACTGCAGTTCATGCAAAAACAAGATAAATTGCAGAATGATCGCCATCAAAAGTGGTCCACATACTTGCAACAATTCCACCTCAACATCAAGTATAAACCAAGAAGCACCAATCTCGTCGTTGATTACCTCAGCAGACCGCCAGTCGCGACACTCACCACGGTGCTAGACTCCTGCGGCCACGAGACCTTTGGATGGCCCCAACTCTATGAGACAAACCTGGACTTCGCCACCACCTACCAAATGTTCGGTGCAAACACAATTGTCGATAATTTCCATCTTTAGGATGGCTTGTTGTGTCATCTGGGCCATATCTGTGTTCCATCAAGCGAGCGAGCAAAGATGATCTGGGAAGCCCACTACATTCGGGTGGAAGTACACTTCGGCGTCGAAAAGACAGTGATGATGCTACAAAAACATTTCTAATGGCCAAAACTTTGACAGGAGGTCAGCAAGTATATCAGGTCCTGCACTACCTATGTTATTGCCAAACCTACCACTAAGAAACAAGGCCTGTACACCCCTCTTCCTACAACTGACAGGCCATGGGAATCCATCTCAATGGACTACATGTCGGGCCTCCCATCCACCAAGTGGGGAAATGAATGTGTTTTTGTGGTTGTTGATCTCTTTTCTAAGATGGCGATTATGGTTGCCTACAAGAAGAACATCATAGCAGAGGCCACTGCCAAGCTCTTCTTTGAACGAGTCTAGGTACATTTTGGAATCCCACAAACCATTGTCTCAGATCAGGACAATTGATTTCTTATCACATTCTGGTCAAGCCTCTGGTCACTGCTGGACACCAATCTCACCAAATCCATGGCCTTCCACCCCCAAACAGATGGCCAAACTGAGATCGTAAATCGAATGATTGTGCATATCCTTTGCATGTATAATTCAAATCACCCTCGCACATGGGATGAGAGCCTTCCCTATGTCCAACATAGCTACAATCGAGCCCTGCATAGCTCAACCGGCCACATCCCCTTTCAGGTGGGGTTGGGATTCCAACCATTGGGTCCCATAGATGTTGCAATTCCTGTTGCAGTCACCTCTACCGACTCATCTCCTGCTCCAACTGAAGCTGACAAAGCCACTCGGTTCATTGAGCGGATCCAACACATCCGCCAACAGGTTCAAGATATCCTACAAAATTCCAATGACAAGTACAAGCAGTGCCATGATCAACATCGGGTGCCACATAAGTTTCAGGTGGGCGACAAAGTTTGGTGGCACTTGCAAAAAGAACGCCTTACAGGACCCCATCGGAAGCTTCACCCACTTCGTTATGGGTCATACACCATCACCAAGGTCGCAGGGGATAATGATTTTTAGCTCAACATTCCTCCTTTCCTTGGCCTGCACCCAGTGTTCAACGTGGATCTCCTTCGCCCTTATTTCCTACCATTATTGGACACCTCAGACATAGCAGAGTAGCTGACACCAATAGAGCTCAAACCCAAATGCATACAATAGGAATCCAGTGATCATATTGTGGACACACAGATCAAGGGCACTCGACAACAAAGGATCCATCTTTATCGAGTCATCAAAGCAGGGTATCTCCTGCACCAAGGAAAGTGGCTCACTCGGGGCCAAATTCAGCAGAAATTTCCTCATCTGATGGGGGAACTCAACGCAATGGAGAACATTGCTTCAATGAGGGAGGATTTATCTAGGTGCATATTGGTGGCCACCCATCTCTTCCAACTGGCTCAAGACAGTTTTTTGACAATTTTGGCAATTTACTATTTTTAGCAGTTTTAACTTCCGAGGCCATTTTGAGGGCCTAAATGAAGGTTTTTCAAGATAGATCTTCTTAATGATAGCTAAAGGAATGGTTGAGTTCCCAAAATTAATCTCCTCAATGATACCTTTCCAATGGGCTATCATACGCCTAAAACGAAGATCGTATGCAAAAGTTACAACCCCGGGAAGTTGATGTACAAACTTACCCAAACGGGGCCCACATGACTTTTGGCGCTTCATCTTCCAGGGTTAGGTTTTTGGATGTCTAGGGTTTTTAGAATTCCTGTTTATTGTAAAAATTCCTTCAAAGCCTCATTGTAATCATCTTCTTGTGAATGAGCGCATCTGTCACATCTCTTCTTAGAGATAAGCCGCCACCATTCCAGCAAGCTTGTTTCCGCTGCATTTTACAGTTTCATCTTATTTCCTTATTGAATAGAAAACCACTTTTACTGTATCTCTGTTATTTTGTGTTAAGAACCTATTAATAATATGTAGTCATTTCATTCTACTCATAAAATCTAGATCAGTGGTATCAGAGCGGTCTACTCCTTGTCTTCTTAATGCATGTCCCCAATGAGGTCGGAGTACAAAGAGTTGGGTCTTGGGCTTGTTTCCCTTGAGGAAAAAATCTCTCACACACCCAAGCGACCTCTCATGGTAGGAGAAAATAAATATGACAGGACAGGATATCCTTTCAAACTGTTGATTGAGGAATCCCTCATGCAACAAAGGAACGAGATGATGGATAGTTTCGCACAAATCCTTCGACGGCTACCAACAGGCAATGCATCTTCTTCGAGCGGAGGCGCCACCCCCTTCAAGGTACAAATAAACTTTGATATTCCTACATTTCAAGGTCAGATAGACGCAGATGTTGTAGACAAGTGGTTGAATCTACTAGAAGGGTATTTTTCTGTCCATAACTTTTCAAATAGAGAAAAGATTACTTTTTCGCTCCTAAAAGTCGTTCCCCACATCCAATATTGGTGGGAAACATTCTGTGAGAAAAAGGAAATAGAGGAACCCTCACTATTTACAGTCACGGCCAATTGGGATTCCTTCAGGGATGTTATTAAGGAACAATACTACCCTGTCGGAAGTTATGACGACTTGTATACCAAATGGACCACACTGCAGCAAGAAAGAGACCAAGCAGTGCCAGATTTCATGAATATCTTTCATACCTTGAGCACCAAGCTAGGTATCAAAGATTCAGAATGACATATAGTGCTCAAGTATCGTGGCGCTCTGCATAGATACATCCAGACCAAAATGGAATTTTTGGATATCTCATCCTTGGGCACGACCTACCTATATGTTGTCAAAATCGAGCAGAAGCTCAAACAAAAGACACTGCAATTTGGACCTGGGAACCCCTCACAAAAAAAGCGAGGAAAGGGCGGCCCCAACCCACAAAACAAAGTAAAGAACAAAGATGGACAGTATCAGGACAACCAGTCCAATCCGCAAGCAAATAAAGACAACGAAAGATACCAGGAAGTGGTGCGACTTCCATAAGAGCCCCTGGCATAACACTACTGATTGTCACTCAAAGCAGTCAAAGTGAAAGCCTCTGAATCAGATGCGAGTTTAGACTCTGAGCTAGAACTAGAAAGGGGAAGACAAATCATTGACACAGAACCCAGTGCCACCGTTGCTACCACCAAGCTCCAGCCTGGTGAACCAGATGAGCCAAAAGAAGGAGAACACCTCTTCCATTCACAAATGTGGGTAAAAGGCACCCCACTCCACTTCATTGTGGATAGCGGTAGCCAGAAGAACCTCATCTCAGTAGAGGTCATCAAGCGGTTGGCCCTGCCGACAACACCGCACCCACAACCTTACACCATTGGATGGTTCTACCAAGGAAGCGATCTCTGTGTCATCAAACAATGTCGACTATCGCATGACATCAAGCCCTTCAAAGACAAGGTATTCTGTGATGTTTCTCCTCTCGAATTTTGTGATGTTCTTTTGGGCCAACCTTATTTATGGAAACATCATGTTGTATATGAGTCTAGGCCTCATAGTGTTATTATTACTTTGAACAGGAAATTGTACAGGATACCTGAGGCAGTCCCACCTAGTGTTATTTCCTTGATCTCTACTAAGAAATGCAGGAAGGTCATCTCTCAGACGAGAAAGTTTGTCTTCTTTGTGATTCTCTCTCAAAATAAGAGAAAGATCACAACCACATCCAGGGTCTCTACGGACAACCTCTCCACACAACAGAAGCAAGTAGATAAGGTCGTGGAAGAATACTCAGATATCTTCTCCTCACCTACCAGGGTACCTCTGCACTGCTAAGTCAAGCACCCCATCGATCTGACCCTCGATGCATTGCTACCCAATGGGCTAGTCTATCATCTCTCTCTATTAGAGAATGAGGAGATCAAGTGATAGATCCAAGAACTACTCGACAAGGGGCACATCTGTCCCAGCTCATCACCTTGCGGGAGCCCAATCGTGCTGGTACAAAAGAAATATGGAACCTGGCGACTCTACATTGATTACCTGGCTCTGAATAAAATCACAGTCAGAAACCGGTACCCGATTCTCCGAATCAATGACCTCCTTGATCAACTCACGGAGGCCAAATACTTCAGTAAGATTGATCTGAATTCTGGCTACCACTAGGTCCCGATAGAACAGAAAGATGTATGGAAAACTTCCTTCAAGTCAAAGGAAGGCCTTTTTCAATGGTTTCTCATGCCCTTTGGTTTGAAAAATGCTCCAATCACTTTCATTAGGATGATGGACGATATCCTGAGACCATTCACCAATACATTTGTAGTGGTGTATCTAGATGGAATTATCATTTATAACAAGACTTGCGCCGAACATTTGCAGCATATTCAACAGGTTCTGCACACCCTACGACAGCACAAGCTATATGCCAACTTGGAAAAATTCTCCTTCATCATGGACAGGGTCCATTACCTAGGCTACATAATTGATCAAAATGGCGTACATGTGGATCCATCCAAGATCAAAGTCATCCATGACTCGCCAGCCCCAACCACACTCACTGAGCTTCGGATCTTCTTGGGCCTTGCCAATTTCTACCACAGGTTCATGTTAGGATTCTCCCATATTGTATGGGCCCTTAGCCAAATAACTAGGGGTGGTGGTAAGGCAATGTTTTCAAGGGGCCGGTCCCAACAACAAGCATTTGACAATTTTAAGCAGCGCTTGTGCTCAGCCCCAATACTTTCACTACTGGACCTGCAACAACCCTTTGAGATCGAGATAGATGCTTCAAACTATGCGGTGGGTGACTTTCTCACTTAGGACAGCCACCCTGTGGCCTATCATAGTGAGACACTATCAGATGTTGTCTGTAAGTACCCTACTTACGACAAATAAATGTACTCCATTGTGCAAGCTCGCCGCTAGTGGAGACATTACATTCTTGGGAAGGAGACAATCATCCACACTGATCATAAGCCACTGCAGTTCATGCAGACACAAGGAAAATTGCAGAATGATCGCCATCAAAAGTGGTCCACATACTTGCATCAATTACACCTCAACATCAAGTATAAAACAAGAAGCACCAATCACGTCGTTGATTTCCTCAGCAGACCACCAGTCGCGACACTCACCACGGTGCTAGACTCCTACGGACACGAGACCTCTGAATGGCCCCAACTCTATGAGATAGACCCAGACTTGGGCACCACCTACCAAATGTTAGGTGCAAACGCAGTTGTCGATAATTTCCATCTTCAAGATGGGTTGTTGTGCCATCTGGGCCATATCTTTGTTCCATCAAGCAAGCGAGAGAAGATGATCTAGGAAGCCCACTACAGTTGGGTGGTAGGACACTTCGGCATTGAAAAGACAGTGGCGGTGCTACAGAAACATTTCTATTGGTCGAAACTTCGACAGGAGGTCAGCAAGTATATCAGGTCCTGCACTGCCTATGTTATTGCCAAATCAACCACTAAGAAACAGGGCCTGTACACCCCTCTTCCTACTCCTGACAAGCCATGGGAATCCATCTCAATGGACTACATGTAGGGCCTCCTGTCCACCAAGCGGGAAAATGACTATGTTTTTGTGGTTGTTGATTGCTTTTCTAAGATGGTGATTCTGGTTGCTTGCAAGAAGAACATCACAGCAAAGGCCACTGCCAAGATCTTCTTTGAACGAATCTGGGTACATTTTGGAATCCCACAAACCATTGTCTTAGATCAGTACATTCAATTTCTTATCACATTCTGGTCAAGCCTCTGGTCACTGCTGGACACCAATCTCATCAAATCCACGTCCTTCCACCCCCAGATAGATGGCCAAATCGAGGTCGTAAATCGAATGATTGTGCATATCCTTCACATGTATAATTCAAAGCACCCTCACACATGGGATGAGATCCTTCCCTATGTACAACATAGCTACAATCGAGCCCTGCATAGCTCAACCGACCACAACCCCTTTCAGGTGGGGTTGGGATTCCAACCATTGGGTCCCATAGATGTTGCACTTCCCCTTGCGGTCACCTCGATCGACTCATCTCCTGCTCCAAATGAAGCTGACAAAGCCACCCAGTTCATTGAGTGGATCTAGCACATCCACCAATAGGTTCAAGATATCCTACATAAGTCCAATCACAAGTATAATCAGCACCATGATCAACATCGGGTGCCACATAAGTTTCAAGTGGGCGACAAATTTTGGTTGCACTTACATAAAGAACACCTTACAGGACCCCATCGAAAGCTCCACCCACTCCATTATGAGTTGTACAATATCACCAAGGCTGTGGGGGATAATTCTTTTGAGCTCAACATTCCTCCTTTCCTTGGCCTGCACCCAGTGTTCAACGTGGATCTCCTTCGCCCTTATTTCCCACCATTATTGGACACCTCAAACGTAGGAGAGAAACTAAAAAAAACAAAAATCAACCCCGACTGCATACAATAGGAATCCAACAATCAGATTTTGGACACACAGATCAAGGGCACTCGACAACAAAGGATCCATCTTTATCGAGTTGTCAAAGGAGGGCAGCTCCTGCACCAAGGCAAGTGGCTCACCCGGGGCCAAATTCAACAGAAATTTCCTCATCTGATGGGGGAAATCACTGTAATGGAGACCATTTATTCCTAAGGAGGGAGGATTGATCTAGGTGGATATCGGTGGCCACCCACCTCTTTCAACTGGCTCAAAACATTTTCTGACAATTTTGGCAATTTACTATTTTTAGCAATTTTAACTTTCGGGGCCATTTTGAGGGCCTAAATGAAGGTTTTTAGAGATAGAGCTTATCATTAATAGTTTATGGAATCATTGAGCCCCCAAAATGAATCTCCTCGACGATACCTTTCCAACGGGCTATCATATGCCTAAAATGGAGAACATATGCAAACGTTACGACCTCAAGAAGTTGATGTACTAACTTACCCAAATGGGGCCCACATGACTTTTGGCGCTTCATCTCCCAGGGTTAGGTTTTCGGATGTCTAGGGTTTTTGGTATTCTTGTTTATTGTAAAAAGGCCTTCAGACCCTCATTGTAATCATCTTCTTGAGAATGAGTGCAACCATCACATCTCTTCTCAGAGATAAGCCACCACCATTCCAGCAAGCTTGTTTCTGCTATATTTTACAGTTTCAGCTTATTTACTTATTGAATAGAAAACTAATTTTATTGTATCTCTATTATTTTGTGTTAAGAACCTGTTAATAATCTGTAGTCATTTCATTCTGCTCATAAAATAAAGATCAATGGTATCAGAGCGATCTTCTCCTTGTCGTCTTAATGCATGTCCCCAATGAGGTCAGAGTACAAAGAGTTGGGTCTCAAGCTTGTTTCCCTTGAGGAAAAAATCTCTCGCACACCCAAGCGACCTCTCATGGCAGAAGAGAAGAAATATGATGGGACAGTAGATCCTTTCAAACTGTTGATTGAGGAATCCCTTACGCAACAAAGGAATGAGATGATGGATAGTTTCGCGCAAATCCTTCGATGGCTACCAACAGGTGATGCATCTTCTTCGAGCGGAGGCGCCACACCCTTCAAGGTACAAATAAACTTCGATATTCCTATATTTGAAGGTCAGGTAGACGTAGATGTTGTAGACAAGTGGTTGAATCTACTAGACAGATATTTTTTTGTCCATAACTTTTCGAATAGAAAAAAGATTACTTTTGCGCTCCTCAAATATGTTCCCCACATCAAAGATTGGTGGGAAACTTTATGTGAGCAAAAGGAAACAGAGGAACCCTCACTATTTACAGTCACAACCACCTAATATTCCTTCAGGGATTCTATTAAGGAACAATACTACCTTGTTGGAAGTTATGACGACTTGTATACCAAATGGACCACACTGCAGCAAGAAAGAGACCAAGTAGTGCCAGATTTCACGAATATCTTTCATACCTTGTGCACCAAGCTGGGTATCAAAGATTCAAAGTGACATCTGGTGCTCAGGTATCGTGACACTCTACATATATACATCCAGACTGAAATGGAATTTTTGGACATCTCATCCTTGGGCATGACCTACCGATATGTCGTCAAAATCGAGCAGAAGCTCAAACAAAAGATACGACAATTTGGGCCTGGGAACCCCTCACAACAAAATCCAATAAAGGGTAGCCCTAACCCATAGAACAAAGGACAGAGAAAATATGGACAGTATCAGGACAACCAGTCCAATCCGCAAGCAAAGAAGGACACCGAAAAGATAAAGAAAGATACTAGGAAGTGGTGCGACTTCAATAAGAGCCCTTGGCATAACAATGTTGACAACCGCTCAAAGCAATCGTTGGTGGCCGAAGTGAAAGCCTTTGAATCAGATGCGGGTTCAGATTCTAAGACAGAACCAGAAAGGGGAAGATGGATCATTGATGTGGAACCCAGTGCCACCGTTGCTACCACCAAGCTCTAACCTAGTGAACCAGACGAGCCAGAAGAAGGAGAACACCTCTTCCATTCACACATGTGGGAAAAAGGCACCCCACTACACTTCATCGTGGATAGTGGTAGCCAGAAGAACCTCATCTCAGTAGAGGTCATTAAGCGGCTAGCTCTGCTGACAACACTGCACCCACAACCCTACACCATTGGATGGATCCACTAAGGAAGCAATCTTTGCGTCAGCCAATAGTGTCGACTGTCGTAAGGCATTAAACCCTTCAAAGATGAGGTATTGTGTGATGTTTCTCCTCTCGAAGTTTGTGATGTTCTTTTGGGCCAACCTTATTTATGGAAATGTCATGTTGTATATGATTCTAGGCCTCGTAGTGTTATTATTACTTTGAACAGGAAATTGTACAGGATACCCGAGGCAGTCCCACCTAGTGCT
>ML859867.1:9878-25208 GCA_009831015.1 Picea engelmannii
CACTTGCTCGCAAGTGATCTGGACTTTTCTGATGTTAAAACATTTATACTTGATTATGATGCGTTATGATAGATGACATGATGTTTTACTATTTGATGTAGACAGGTGCTATTGACTTAGTTTTATTGAGTGTGCAGGGTTTCAGACCTTGAGGATGCAGAGGCATTGGTGGAACCCCTTGAACTTCGGATTGAGTCACGGAGTGTGCTATTTGGGTTGATTTATTTATGATATTTCATTGATTTGATGATATGATGTTGACATGTTCTGACATGATTGTTGATGATGCAGGCTGACGATAGCTTGCAGACCAGACTCACATATGGAGTAAAGGGGCCACACATGATTTCCAGAGAGGTTGAGGGAGAGGCGTGGACAACAGCCTTGCCATAGCCTACGAGCACTCCTGCCATGGCTCGAACTGTAGGTTAACGATTACCTAGTTCGAGAGGATCCACAATGCCGTGAGGGTAGAGTGTGATAGTCAATCACGATGATTCTAAGGGGCGCGCAATAAGGCGGGGGCCTTATTTCTTAGAGCCCTTAGTCTCCCACAAGTTCACCAGGCGGAGTGTTGACTCCAAGGGTTATAGATGTCTACCAATCAGTCAAGTCGGCGAGTGGCACCCTTGGAGCACGTGGTGCATCCTGAAGGGCACGTCGCACAAAAGAAACACAAGAAGCGAGTGGCACCCTTGGAGCACGTGGTGCATCCTGAAGGGCAGGTTGCGCAAAAGAAATGAACGAGGCGAGTGGCACCCTTGGAGCACGTAGTGCGTCCTGAAGGGCACGTTGCACTGATGATGAGGAAGAAATAAACCTAGACGGCCCTAAAACATTAACACCTTAAGAAATCCTTAAACAACTCCCCTAACCAATTTTCGCCTAGCTCAGAGTCTAAGTCATAAGCCTAAGACTTTTCTAGGGTAAAAATTTTAGTGTAACCTTAAGAAAAAAGGCCCTAGCATAAAAATAAAAATTCCAACAAAAACCCACTTAAGTAATAGTTAGGTCTTCATAAAATTCTTGGGGTAAATAATGAGGGTCAGAATTAAATTAAAACTAATGGTTTTAAAATTTTGCAAAGAAGAAATTATTTCCTAAATTGTGAAAGAACAAAAGATAATTAAATAAATAATAAATGAAAAGATTAATTAGCGCATTTACCTTTTTGGTTTAAAAAAAGAAAAAAAGAAAGAAAGGGAATAATAAAAATAGGGAAATGAGCCTTTTAATAAATTTAAAGAAAATAAATTTGGAGAAACGTGGGGGATGAGTAACACTTGTAAGACAGAGAAGTTTTAGAGGGTTTTCATTAAAACTTAAATGAAATGTGATTTAGGGCAAGGGGGGGGGTCTCAAAACTCTATAAAAGAAAGGTAGATGAGGAAGATTGGGGATGGACTGTTAGCATATCATTACGCTACCGAATTGTGTCTTGACTGTTTGCTTGTGAGGAGTTGGGATTTTCTCAGCTTGTATTGGAGTGGTAGCTCAGCCTTGCGAGGCGAGCTGAGAAGCTAGACTTATCTTCTGGATCTTGTGTGGCCCCTTTGCAGCTCGGGGGGCTAAGGGGGAAGAAGAGTACCCCTAGCGATTGGCTGGGAGGTATCGGTGAGGTCTCTATGGTCAGCAAGTGGGAGCGGCACGGAGCGCGGACAACACACAAGGAAAGCGTTGAGGCAACAGTATGGTTTGTTTTTAAATTGATAGAATAGGATGAATTATGGTATATGCTGATATCAAATTATTGGTTGTGATTGGATTTAATGGTTGTCGTACTTTTCTACTCGACGATTATAAGCGTAGCTGTTGCAATTGCTATTTTTCTTATTACTTAAAAAATTTCTCGTGATAAGTATGGTGGGAAACCTTGCACAGATTTATACTCTATGGGTTTTGGGGAATAGATTGCAATAATAATTGTTGAGAAACCTTTTAGAAGGAAGTTGGTTACTGATGTTAAATGCCTCTGAAAACAAAGTTCTTTTTCTGTTCATTAGAGAAAAAAAAAAGGAGAGAGAACAAAAACAATGATCTCGCTCGACCCCTTTTTGCGTCAAGCCTTGTAGATGCTGTGCTTATTATTTTTATTTTATGTTAGTCAGCCTCGACTGTGTCGTATAAATTTGTCCCTTCTCCTCTGCCATTAATTACCCCTGTTATTTCTGGAAATTCATCTTAGTATTACCAGATTTGTGTGGCTTTCTAGATTTGATTTGGGCACTAAAATTCATGGTTTTGGAATTCGCCTGCCTCCCCTATTCCTTGCGTGGGCACTGTCAATGGTTTCTCTGCATTTAGGGGTGGTAAGACCTTGTGTTTTGGTGGATAATACACCCACACGGCCTTGGACCGCTTAATCTCTGAGTCTAGAGTGTCACTTAATCTCTGCGCTAGAGTTTTAATCCTCTGTGCATCCTCAACTTGGCGCATCCCTGTGTGTTTGAGGATTCCCGCGTTTTTTTTTTCTGCGTACTGTCATAAATGTTCCTGAGTCTTTTTTACCGCGCCTTAACTGGTCTGCATCTTGTGTGCATTTCGTTCGACCTCAGCTCCTGTGCCCCAATGGATGGCGTTGTTATGACCTCCTTCTGCATTCTAAACGCTTGTCCCTCCTCAGTTTTAAATGCCCTTTCCAAATTCCTGTAAATGCCCAGTGCATCTTGATTTTCCCATGGCATCATTGAATGCCCTTTTTAATTTTTTTTTCTTCCTTAATTACCCTCAGTGATTTGATTTCCCTTGCTGCTCGCTCGAGTCTCCTGCTGAGACTATTGACACCATCAGACCGCTCGCCGTTTAGGTCGCCCCTCTCAAACGCTGCCTGGCTTTAATTTGGTGTCAGCGCGCTGCTCCCTATTTCAACTGATTATTTCCCTGGTGGCCAGCAACAACAGACATCACAGAGCTCTTTATTTATATTTTAAATTACCGTCATCTCTGCATGCCCGAATCAAGCTAGTTAATGCTTAGATTTTCTTGATAGTTATGATGCTGGCGTCCCTTCAACGCCTCCTATGAATCGTTCTGTTGTGCCTTAATTAATCGTCGACGTCTGTTCAGTATCACTTTCTACTACACGCTTATATCACTGATGGACCCCAGCCACAACCTCGACCACCATCATTGATAACAACAGGTCTCTCCTTTGGGGCACGAAACATCTTGGAACTCACATTGTATATTTACATCCAGTTGGAATTTTATTCCAGTAATTTATTTATTTCTTTTTAAATTTAGTTTCATATTTTAATCCATATCCAGCTGAAATTTTATTTCAGCGTAAAATTATTCTTGTCTTCCTTAAATTAAAAATTGTATTTTAGTTGGACTTAAAATGTTGGAATATGTTGTAGAGGAAAATATTACACTTCAGTTACATCTAATTCGGTTTCAAGTGTAGCATGCTTGTATAATTAAATCCTTCTTCTGCGCTGATAAACTCTGCCCCTTTACCCTTGCCTTCACCATTAGTTTCTAGATAGATACAATATCCTGGGAGCTCACATAGAATAATAATTTTATTGCCAATAAGCTGGAGTTAGTGGAAAAACACTATGGCCCACCTATAGTCATTATTCGGAAAGAAGAAGGAAATAATGAAATTTAATAATTTAAGGGTATTGAAAGTGTTTTCAATGGGTCTGGTAAAATATTGTCCGAAATGTAGAAAGAAATTAGTTTTCTTTTGTTTCAAAAAGGTCCCACTTCCTTTTAATTAAACAATAAATATTTTCATTGACTTTAATCCATCTATTGTGTTATGTGGCGGATCCTTTATTTAACCTTATCATTTTATTATATTATCAGGATATTTTATTTATTTAGATGATACCTCATAAGAAAGGAGAGAGGTTGTGTCATAATGATTTTAGATTTAAGTTATGCTTACGAAAAACATATCATTATCATTATATATCATTAGGACATTTTATTAATTTAGATGATATCTCAAGAAAAGAGAGTGGATGTGTTTTAATGATTTTAAGTTTAAAGTAATGCTTATATAATTGGTTTCCATTATGGAGTTGGCAGTAAATACGTTCATGGGTGGGTTACCCTGTTAACATTGCAGGTGGTCAGATGTGGGATTACCTTGTTGTTAAGGAAGGTGCTTCTATTACCATGTTCTAGATGGTTGAATGATGATTATCGCACTATTGTACAATTAGACTTCTCGTCACCATTTAAGTTTCAGATTTTAGACTTGTGTGCAAAGGAATTTATGTAATAATGAATGATGGATCCCAACGTTTCCTTGCATTATAGATTTATCAATGATTATTGGAATAACAACCCTTGCACCATGTACAGAGAGAGATTGTTTTAATGCGTCAATAAATAATGATGATGATGGATTGATTTAGAGCCATATTATTACTACAGGGTTAATTAGAGTTAATGTATGATGGTTAATAGTAAGAAGTAATCTCACCCTTGGTTTAATGGAATGTGGTTAATAGAACGAATCTTAGTTAATCTTTGATGGTTGTGACCTTATCTTGGGTTCAGCAGGCATTGGTATTATTGTGTCAAGCGGGATGTAGACACCTCCATGTAGCCTTAGTATTAAGCCTGTGTGTGTGATTGTTTGTGTAAAGAATCCAGTGCTGTATCAAGAGTCTCGGGCCCTTTAAAGGCAGGTTTTCCACTCTTGCGACACACCTGACGGAGATTACTAGTTTCTGCCTGAGCATTCGGCCAGGAGCCTATCTGACCTTCTCTCTCTCCGGAGCAGAGAACTAAGATTAAACGCCCTGCTTTCCTGTGCATAAATAGTAACATCTACTACCATGGATTCTTCCATCTGTGTTCGTACTGTGCATAACCCAGTATGTCGTTTAATGGTGCGGTTACCTGTGGTGCACCTTATGTCTATGGTCATTAATCCTTGCAGTTACTTGTTGTGAGCCTTATGTCTATGGTCGTTCATGCTTGCAGTTGCTTGTTGTGTGCCTTATGTCTTCTTATTGTGATCTTCGTGGGTGTGTCTTGTTAGTCGTCAGGTGGCGTCGTAGGTTCCAGTGTGTCTGTTTCTTTTACACGAGCGCACACACCAAAAAAAATGTTTTGCACCTGTTAAAGAGTTGTTGTCGTAACGAGGAGGTTTTTTACATATGGTCTCAGAGCCGGTTCAACCCGCGACTTGGGATTCGCTACGGCTTCCATGACATGGTTTGATTGAGTATACTGTTGTTGATCGAGTTGATTGTGTGCGTGCAGGTAATCATGGTTAGAGGACACCGCGGAGGTAGACGACGGGGTGCTAGGGGTGGAGGCGTGACGCCTCCAGTAGAATCCATGCCTGAGGGGTCTAACCCCCAGGGAGGCGAGAAGGTTCTCAGACAGGAGAAGATAGCAATTGGAGACGTGGTCGAGATGATGAGGTCCTTTCAGCGCATGTCTGAGACATTGATCAGCTGATTGGAAAGAGATGAGGCCAGGGTGCTGGCACCCACTAAGGTTTCGCCTCGCGCACTGACCGTTACAGGTAGCATTCACCGTGAACTCGAGAAGGTAAAATTTCCCAAGTTCTTGGGTGCCCCGGATGGTGCAGCCGCTGAGGCATGGTTGGAGAATATGGCGATGTGCTTCGCACTTCGTGATTATATCTCCAACATGAAGGTCCACATGGTGGTCTTTCAACTGAAGGGGAGCACTCTTCTATGGTGGAAGGCACTCCTACCGCAGCTAAACATGGTCATTGAAGAAATGTCATGGGAACTGTTTGAGGAACGGTTCGGAGAGAGGTACCCTTCTGAGGAATTCATTGAGTGTCATCTCAATGAGTTCAACGCATTATGACAGGGAGGTCGTACGGTGCCCGAGTACGAGGCACATTTTATGGAGCTGCTCCGGTATGCTCCGCACCTTAACACTAAGAAGCTCAAGGTCAACAGGTTCGTGTTTGGCCTTAATGGCAACCTGCGTGCAAAGGTTAGGATCTTGATGCCTCAAACTTTGCACGACGCTGTCTAGAAGGCCCTCATAGCTGAGGAGGAGCTTATCAGTGGGGGTCAAACCAGGACTCCAGCGAGACCAATAGGGCAGGGTTCATCTGGTACACTGCAGCATCAGACACCAGCGCGACATATGTCAGGATATCGTGGCTTCCAGAGAGGATCGAATTTTTCTAAACCCCGACGACTGCCGCCTCAGCAGCAGACACCTTATCGAGGACCACAGCACCAGCAACAGTGTCGCCCGCTGCAGTAGCAGTTTAGGCCTGTTCAGCAAAACAGACTAGGATTTCAGGCCAGTGGGCAGTCATCTTCTACTTCGGTACCAGGACTATTGGGCTGAAGAAAGGGTGTTGGATGTGTGGGGAGACACACTACCAGTGCGATTGTCCTGTGGAAAGGACCAGAGCGTCCGGATCAGCCAGACCCACTACCGTGGGAGATATGGGAAAGGCCCATCGGATTCATGCAGTGGTGAATAACTGCCAGGCAGACCACTATTCAACTGTGCTCGAGACGATAGGTACTGTCGCTGACCAGACCCTTAGTATTTTGATAGACCGAGGTGCTACTGAGAGTTTCATTTCTGGTGCAACGCTAAAAAGGATTAAGGTAAAGGCAGTCGAACAGGACGAGTTTAGCTTCGTAGAGATGGCTTCAGGAGCTAAACAGAAGGTTGGAGGAAAGGTTATGGGCTGTGCCCTTAACCTGGGAGAGTTTGTCACGAGGGTCGACTTGTACGTCACGATCTTGGGATCTTATGACATCGTGATCGGTATGGATTGGTTGGAATCGCATGAGGTGATACTCAACTGTAAGATGAAATGGTTGAGCTTGGTCGATGATGAAGGACAGAGATGTGTGATTGTAGGACAGAACCAGGGAGTATCCCTGAGGTTCGTCTCTTCCTTACAGTTACGGAAGAGTATGCACAAGGGGTGCAATATTTATGCGATCCTCGTGCTAAACGAAAAGGGAGTAGCGGAAGGTCTAGAACACCTTCTGGTGGTGAAGGAGTTTGCGGACGTATTTCCTGAGGAGTTGTCTGGGATGCCACTGGAAAGGGAATTGGACTTTACTATACACCTGAAACCGGGGACCGAACCAATAGCAAGAACGCCTTATCGGGTGTCGACCCCGGAGTTCCAGGAGTTGAAAATGCAACTGAAGGAGTTGTTGGACCTAGGACTGATACGTCCTAGTGTGTCACCATGGGGTGCACCAGTTATTTTCATACGAAAGAAGGACGGGTCATGGAGGCTTTGCATTGACTACCATCAACTAAACAAGGCTACGATCAAGAATCATTATCCCTTACCAATAATTGATGATTTGTTTGATCAAATGAAGAGTGCGACGGTGTTCTCCAAGATCGATTTGTGATCCAGGTATCACCAGTTATGGATCAAGGAGGATGACATCCCTAAGACCGCCTTTAAGACGAGATTTGGACATTACGAGTTTACTGTTTTACCGTTTGGACTGACAAACGCCCCGGGGGTATTCATGAGTTTGATGAACGGGGTGTTCCGCGAGTACTTGGACAAGTTTGTCCAAGTATTCATCGATGATATTTTGATCTACTCTTGGACAATGGAGGAGCGTGACGAGCACTTGCGCTTGTTACTAAAGTGTCTACGAGAGCACAAATTGTATGGGAAGTTGTCCAAATGCTCTTTTGATCACTCGAGAATTCACCACTTAGGGCATGTCATCTCCGGCGAAGGCATCGTCGTAGATCCATTAAAGGTGGAGGCTATTATGGAATGGCCTGCACCAACGAATGTCACAGAAGTGCATAGTTTTATGGGTTTAGCAGGATACTACCGACGGTTTGTCGAGGGATTTTCGAGGATAGCAAATCCGATCACGGAATTGCAGAAGAAAAACAAGAAGTTTGTTTGGACCGATAAATGCGCAAAAGCATTTCGAAGGCTTAAAGATTTGTTGACCGCAGTGCCGATACTAAAAGTCCCTGACATGGACGCAGACTTCTTGGTATGCATTGACGCATCCAAGGAAGGTTTATTCGGAGTCTTAATGCAAGACGGACGAGTGATTTCTTACATTTCGAGGAAACTGAGAAGGCATGAGGAGAACTACACGCTGCACGATTTGGAGCTTTTAGGCATCGTATATGCCTTGAAGGTTTGGAGACACTACCTTGTTGGATGAAAATTTGAATTAAGGACTGATCATTGTGGACTACAACACATTTTTACGCAAAGCGACCTGAATGCGCGACAACGACGTTGGTCGGAATTGCTTAGCGAGTACAACTTTGAGATTACTTACATAAAGGGAACAATGAACCGAGTGGCAGATGCCTTGAGTCGGAGGCCACACATCTTTTCTTTGTTACCTCTTCAGACAAATCTACGTGAGAAGATTCTCACTTTACAACGTGATGATGACTGGTACAAAGAAGTCAAGGATTTTATCGGACAAAACACAATGATGGTACCACGGTATGAGGGATATTCATTCGATAGCGATGGTTTATTGAGGTTTATAGGTCGTATTTATGAACCTCCATATGACGAGTTGAGGATGTTGATCCTGAGCGAGGCTCATAGAGAAGTTTACATGGCTCACCCAAGAGTCATGAAGATGAGGGTAGACCTTAAACGCTTATTCTTCTGGAAGGGAATGAAGGCCGACATAGTCAACTTTGTGGCTAGATGTCTAGAGTGTCAGTAAGTAAAGGCTAAACATAGACACCTGGCAGGATTACTTCAACCACATGCCATTCCGGAATCGAAATGGGAAGTTATTTCGATGGATTTTATTGTTGGATTGCCACTGACGGCAAGGAGACACGACTCGATTTTTGTAGTAGTAGACACTCTGACGAAGAGTGCTCACTTTATTCCTATGCGTACGATGTATCAGGCACTGGACATAGCCAGAGTTTTCATCAGTGAGATTGTGAGGCTGCATGGCATGCCTAAAAAGATTATATCCGATCAAGGATCGATGTTTACTGGATGATTTTGGACGAGTTTCCAAGAGGCCTTGGAAACCCAACTTAATTTTAGTACTGCGTATCACCCAAAGACTGACGGGAAGACCGAACGAATGAACCAAACCTTGGAAAACATGTTGCGCATGTACGTGATGGACCAACAAAAGCATTGGGAGGAATTCTTGCCTCTAGTAGAGTTCGCTTACAACAATAGTTACCAGAGCACCATTAAGATGGTGCCTTTTGAGTTTCTTTATGGGTGACCATGTCGAACGCCCTTGAGTTGGGATTGGCTTGAGGATAGGGTCCTGGTGGGACCAGAAGCGATCCAAGAAATGGAAGAGCAAATGCAAACCATAAGACAAAGGATTAAAGAAGTGCAGGATTGACAGAAGAGTTATGCCGATGCGCACTGAGTCGACCGTAGTTACGAGGTCGACGATCGAGTCTTCTTGCGGGTTAAACCGCATAAGAGTTCGATCAAGTTTGGAAAGGGAGATAAAATCTCTCCTAGGTTCATAGGACCTTTCGAGATCGTGGAGGGAAAGGGGCCCGTGGCCTATCGACTAGCCTTGCCTGATTCTTTGAGGCATATGCATGATGTTTTTCATGTATCTGTTTTGAGACATTATATTAGTGATCCTACACACGTGATCGACATGAGTTCCTTGCAGGTATCGGATGAGGGAGTGCTCACGGCTGAGCCAGTCCGCATTTTAGATCATCGCATTCGACAGTTACGACGTGGAACGGTAGATCAAGTCAAGGTCCAGTGGGACAGTTATAGTCCGCACTCGACGACCTGGGAGGACGCATATGATATGCATCAGCAGTTTCCATTTTTGTTTGATAGATAGACTTATGATACTGTTATACTTTTATTTCGGAATTTATACTAAGAAACTTCGGGATGAAGTTTAGACCAAGAGGGGGTGTATGTAACATCCCGCTCTGGCGCACTGAGAAAACTTATTATTTGAGGACACTTGCTCGCAAGTGATCTGGACTTTTCTGATGTTAAAACATTTATAATTGATTATGATGCATTATGACAGACGACATGATGTTTTACTATTTGATGTAGACAGGTGCTATTGACTCAGTTTTATTGAGTGTGCAGGGTTTCGGACCTTGAGGATGCAGAGGCATCGGTGGAACCCCTTGGACTTTAGATTGAGTTAGGGAGTGTGCTATTTGGGTTGATTTATTTATGATATTTCATTGATTTGATGATATGATGTTGACATGTTCTGACACGATTGTTGATGATGTAGGCTAACGATAGATTTCTGACTAGACTCACATATGGAGTAAAGGGGCCACACATGATTTCCAGAGATGTTGAGGGAGAGGCGTGGAAAACAACCTTGCCATAGCCTACTAGCACTCCCGTTGTGGCTCGAACTGTAGGTTAACGATTAGCTAGTTCGAGAGGATCTACGATGTCGTGAGGGCACACTGCGACAATCACTCACGATGATTCTAAGGGGCGCGCAATAAGGTGGGGGCCTTATTCCTTAGAGCCCTTAGTCTCCCACAAGTTCACCTGGCAGAGTGTTGACTCCAGGGGTTATAAATGTCTACCAATTAGTCAAGTCGGCGAGTGGCACCCTTGGAGCACATGGTGAATCCTGAAGGGCACGTCATGCAAAAGAAACACAAGAAGCGAGTGGCACCCTTGGAGCACGTGGTGCATCCTGAAGGGCACGTTGCGCAAAAGAAACGAATGAGGCGAGTGGCACCCTTGGAGCACGTAGTGCGTCCTGAAGGGCATGTCTCACTGATGATCAGGAAGAAATAAACCTAGATGGGCCTAAGACATTAACACCTTAAGAAATCCTTAAACAACTCCCCTAACCAATTGTCACCTAACTCAGAGTCTAAGTCATAAGCCTAAGACTTTTCTAGGGTAAACATTTTAGTGTAACCTTAAGAAAAAAGGCCCTAGCATAAAAATAAAAATTCCAACAAAAACCCACTTAAGTAATAGTTAGGTCTTCATAAAATTCTTGGGGTAAATAACGAGGGTAAGAATTAAATTAAAACTAATGGTTTTAAAATTTTGCAAAGAAAAAATTATTTCCTAACTTGTGAAAGAACAAAAGATAATTAAATAAATAATAAATGAAAAGATTAATTAGCGCATTTACCTTTTTGGTTTAAAAAAAAGAAAAAAAAAGAAAGGGAATAATAAAAATAGGGAAATGAGCCTTTTAATAAATTTAAAGAAAATAAATTTGGAGAAATGCGGGGGATGAGTGACACTTGTAAGACAGAGAATTTTTAGAGGGTTTTCATTAAAACTTAAATTAAATGTGATTTAGGGCAAGGGGGGGGTCTCAAAAATCTATAAAAGAAAGGTAGATGAGGAAGATTGGGGATGGACTGTTAGCATATCATTACGCTGCCGAATTGTGTCTTGATTGTTTGTTTGTGAGGAGTTGGGATTTTCTCAGCTTTTATTGGAGTGGTAGCTCAGCCTTGCAAGGCGATTTGAGAAGATAGACTTATCTTCTGGATCTTGTGTGGCCCCTTTGCGGCTCGGGGGGCTAAGGGGGAAGCAGAGTACCCCTAGCAATTGGCTGGGAGGTACCAGTGAGGTCTCTACGGTCGGCAAGTGGGAGCGGCATGGAGCGTGGACGACACACAAGGACAGCGTTGAGGCAACGATATGGTTTGTTTTTAAATTGATAGAATAGGATGAATTATGGTATATGATGATGTCAAATTATTGGTTGTGATTGGATTTAATGGTTGTCGTACTTTTCTACTCGGCAATTATAAGCGTAGCTACTGCAATTGCTATTTTTCTTATTACTTAAAAAATTTCTCGTGATAAGTATGGTGGGAAACCTTACACAGATTTATACTCTATGGGTTTTGGGGAATAGATTGCAATAATAACTATTGAGAAACCTCTTAGAACGAAATTGGTTACTGATGTTAAATGCCTCTGAAAACAAAGTTCTTTTTCTGTTCATTAGAGAAAAAAAAAGGAGAGAGAACAAAAACAATGATCTCGCTCGGCCCCTTTTTGCATCAATCCTTGTAGATGCCGTGCTTATTCTTTTTATTTTGTGTTAGTCAGCCTTGACTGTGTCATATAAATTTGTCCCTTCTCCTCTGCCAATTATTACCCCTTTTATTTCTGGAAATTCGTCTAAGTATTACAAGATTCGTGTGGCTTTCTGGATTTGATTTGGGCACTAAAATTCGTGGTTTTGGAATTCGTCTTCCTCCCCTGTTCCTTGTGTGGGTACTATCAATGGTTTCTCTGCGTTTAGGGGTCGTAAGACCATGCGTTTTGGTGGATAATACACCCACATGGCCTTGGACCTCTTAATATTTGAGTTTACAGTGTCACTTGATCTTTGCGCTAGAGTTTTAATCCTCTGTGCATCCTCATCTTGGCGCATCCCTCTGTGTGTGAGGATTCCCACGTTTTTTTTGTCTGCGTACTGTCATAAACGTTCCTGAGTCTTTTTGACCGCGCCTTAACTGGTCTACGTCTTGTGCGAATTTGGTTCGACCTCATCTCTTGTGTCCCAATGGATGGCGTTGTTATGACCTCCTTTTGCGTTTTAAACGCTCGTCCCTGCTCAGTTTTAAACGCCCTTTCCAAATTCCTGTAAATGCCCAGTGCGTCTTGATTTTCACATGGCGTCATTGAATGCCCTTTTTAATTTTTTTTTCTTCCTTAATTACCCTGCATGATTTGATTTCCCTTGCTGCTCACCCGAGTCTCCTGCTGAGACTGTTGACACCGTCAGACTGCTCATCGTTTAGGTCACCCCTCTCAAATGATGCCTGGATTTAATTTGGTGTCAGTGCGCTACTCCCTATTTCAACTGATTATTTCCCTGGTGGCCGGCAACAGTAGATAGCGTGTAGCTCTTTATTTATAATTTAAATTATCGTCATCTCTGCATGCCCAAATCAAGCTATTTAATGCTTAGATTTTCTTGATAGTTATGATGTTGGCGTCCCTTCAATGCCTCCTGTGAATTGTTCGGTTGTTCCTTAATTAATCACCGACGTCTGTTCAGTATCACTTTCTACTACACGCTTATATCACTGATGGACCCCAAACACAACCTCTACCACCATCCTTGATAATAACAGGTCTCTCCTTTGGGGCACGAAACATCTTGGAACTCACATTGTATATTTACATCCAGTTGGAATTTTATTCCAGTAATTTATTTTTCTCTTATTTTTAAATTTAATGTCATATTTTAATCCATATCCAGCTGAAATCTTATTTCAGCGTAAAATTATTCTTGTCTTCCTTAAATTAAAAATTGTATTTTAGTTGGACTTAAAATGTTGGAATATGTTGTAGAGGAAAATATTACACTTCGGTTACATCTAATTCGATTTCAAGTGTAGCATGCTTGTATAATTAAATCTTTCTTCTGCGCTAATAAACTCTGCCCCTTTACCCTTGCCTTCACCATCAGTTTCTAGATAGATACAATATCCTGGGAGTTCACATAGAATAATAATTTTATTGCCAATAAGCTGGAGTTAGTGGAAAAACACTATGGCCCAACTATAGTCATTATTCGGAAAGAAGAAGGAAATAATGAAATTTAATAATTTAAGGGTATTGAAAGTGTTTTCAATGGGTCTGGTAAAATATTATCCGAAATGTAGAAAGAAATTAGTTTTCTTTTGTTTCAGAAAGGTCCCACTTCCTTTTAATTAAACAATAAATATTTTCATTGACTTTAATCCATCTATTGTGTTATGTGGTAGATCCTTTATTTAACCTTATCATTTTATTATATTATCAGGATATTTTATTTATTTAGATGATACCTCATAAGAAAGGAGAGAGGTTGTTTCATAATGATTTTAGATTTAAGTTATGCTTATGAAAAATATATCATTATCATTATATATCATTAGGACATTTATTAATTTAGATGATATCTCAAGAAATGAGAGTGGATGTGTTTTAATGATTTTAAGTTTAAAGTAATGCTTATATAATTGGTTTCCATTATGGAGTTGGCAGTAAATACGTTCAGGGGTGGGTTACCCTGTTAACATTGCAGGTGGTCAGATGTGGGATTACCTTGTTGTTAAGGAAGGTGCTTCTATTCCCATGTTCTATATGGTTGAATGATGATTATCGCACTATTGTGCAATGAGACTTCTCGTCACCAATTAAGTTTCAGATTTTAGACTTGTGCGCAAAGTAATTTATGTAATAATGAATGATGGATCCCAACGTTTCCTTGCATTATAGATTTATCAATGATTATTGGAATAACAACCCTTGCACCATGTATAGAGAGAGATTGTTTTAATGCGTCAATAAATAATGATGATGATGGATTGATTTAGAGCCATAATATTACTACAGGGTTAATTAGAGTTAATGTATGATGGTTAATAGTAAGAAGTACTCTCACCCTTGGTTTAATGGAATGTGGTTAATAGAATGAATCTTAGTTAATCTTTGATGGTTGCGACCTTATCTTGGGTTCAGCAGGCATTGGTCTTATTATGTCAGGCGGGATGTAGACACCTCCATGTAGCCTTAGTATTAAGCATGTGTGTGTGAGTGTTTGTGTAAAGAATCCAGTGTCGTATCAAGAGTCTCGGGCCCTTTAAAGGAAAGGTTTCCACTCTTGCGACACACTTGACGGAGATTATTAGTTTCTGCCTGAGCAGTCGCCCACGAGCCTATCTGACCTTCTCTCTCTCTGGAGCAGAGAACTAAGATTAAACACCCTGCTTTCCTGTGCAAAAATAGTAACATCTACTACCATGGATTCTTCCATCTGTGTTCGTACTGTGCATAACCCAGTATGTCGTTTAATGGTGCGGTTACCTGTGGTGTGCCTTATGTCTATGGTCATTAATCCTTGTAGTTACTTGTTGTGAGCCTTATGTCTATGGTCATTCATGCTTGCAGTTGCTTGTTGTGTTCCTTATGTCTTCTTATTGTGATCTTCGTGGGTGCATCTTATTAGTCGTCGAGTGGCGTCGTAGGTTCCAGTGTGTCTGTTTCTTTTACACGAGCGCACACACCAAAAAAAAAAAATTGCACCTGTTAAAGAGTTGTTGTCGTAATGAGGAGGTTCGTTACAGAACCCATTCTCATATATATCTTATGGAGCCATCCTCTTCAAACCCATAATTTCCAACCATACTCTTTGATTTTCCCCATGTTCATAAAGAGACACACATGTTTAGAAAACATATATACTATTATATGTAAGGTGATTAAGTCATGTTAATTACAAAAAAGCCCCTCACATGAAGTCGTAAAACTTCATGTCATCATTTTCAAAATATTTATAATTGTTTATTTCACAACAATGTCAATATGAACGATTATAATAAAATATTAATCATATTTGATGAGCCCAATCAAATTCCATCCCTAAA
>ML859867.1:25308-38918 GCA_009831015.1 Picea engelmannii
TATGCCACAAATTTGATTAGAAACTTCAATAAAGTTTGTTTTTCTTTTTAGAATATGATTGCATAGATTAAGTAAAGCTTTTGGATGTGGAGGAGCATGCCTCCAATAAGTTGGATTTTGTAGGAGTAGTGATCCAATGAGTATTAGGCCTCATGATAGTGTAACATCCCACTCTGGCACACTGAGAAAAGTTATTCTTTGAGGACACTTGCTCGCAAGTGATCTGGATTTTATGATGATGAACCACTTAACCTTGATGATGATGCGTTATGATTGATGACCGGATGTTTACTATTGCTGTATATAGGTGCTATTGAATCAGTTTATTTGAGTGTGTAGGATTTGTGACTTGGAGGATGCCGAGGCATCGACAGAACCCTTGGACTCCAGATTGAGTCAGGGAGTGTGATATTGAGTTGATTTATTTACTATGATATTTATTGATTTGATGATGTGTTGTTGACATGTTCTGACATGATGGTTGATGATGCAGGCTGACGATAGCTTGCCGACCAGACTCACATATGGAGTAAAGGGGCCACACATGATTTCCAGAGAGGATGAGGGAGAGGTGTGGACAACATCCCTGCCACAGCCTACTAGCACTCCCACAGTGGCTTGAACTGTAGGTTAACGATTACCTAGTTCGAGAGGATCCACGATGCCGTGAGGGCAGACTGCGACAGTCGCTCACGATGATTCTAAGGGGCGCGCAATAAGCCGGGGGCCTTATTCCTTACAGCCCTTAGTCTCCCACAAGTTCACCTGGCGGAGTGTTGACTCCAGGGGTTATATATGTCTACCAATCCGTCAAGTCAGCGAGTGGCACCCTTGGAGCACGTGGTGCATCCTGAAGGGAACGTCGCGCAAAGAAATACAAGTCAGTGAGTGGCACCCTTGGAGCACGTGGTGCATCCTGAAGGGCACGTCACGCAACAGAAGCAAACGAGGCGAGTGACACCCTTGGAGCACGTAGTGCGTCCTGAAGGGCACGTCGCATTGATGATGATGATGAGACCACCTAGATGACCCTAAGACCTAAACGCCTGAAGAAATTCTCAAAATGACTCCCCTAATTAAAATGTCGCCCAGTTCAAATCTAAACCTAATGTTAAAAAAAAAACATCTCTAAGATATAATTTTGGTCTAGCCTTAGGAATAGACCCTGTAAAAAAATAAACGCAAAGGCGTAAACTAAAACCCTCCTATGTGTTAAGTTAAAGTCTTCTTAAATTAAGGGGGGGTAAAGTAATGACGGAGATAAATTAAGTGAAACCCATGGCCTTTAAAGATTAAAGAAGAATTAAAATTATTAAAGGGTGTAAGTATAAAAGATAGGATTTTAGAAATACAATGAAAATATTAATAAGTGCTTTATCATTTGNAGGAAAGGCACAATTAATAGAAATAAGGAAACTCGCATTAAAGGAAACTTAATATTGGAAAGTAGGAGACATAGGGTAAAAAGCAAAAAGGAATCAGCATTTAAGGAGTTACTAAAAATCAGAAGCTTCATTTTAGGAAAGTGATTAAAATCATGAGAGGGGATCTAGGAACCCTAGGAGAAATTTTAGGAACGACTTAAGGGGGGAGTGAGGGAAATGAGTCTTTTATTTAAATTAAAGAAATTAATTTGGAAAAACATGGGGGATGAGTGGCACTTGGACGACAGAGATTGTTTAGAGGTTTGTCATTAAAAATTAATTTAATAATAATTTAGGAAAGTAGGTGGGTCTCAAATTTCTATAAAAGAAGGGGAAAAGAAGGAAGAAGGGAGGAACGGTTAGCGTAACGTTACGCTGCCGAATTGTGGCTTGACGGATTGCTTGTAAGGAGTTGGGTTTATCTCAGCTGTGTTGGAGTGGTAGCTCAGTCGTGGAGGCAAGCTGAGAAGCTAGTCTTATCTCTGGTTCTGGTGTGGCCCCTTTGCGGCTCGGGGGGCTAAGTGGGAAGCAGAGTACCCCTAGAATTTGGCTGGGAGGTACCGGTGATTCCTCTACGGTCAGCGAACGAGAGGAGTACGGAGAGCGGGATGTGGCACGAAGCGCAGGACATCAATCCGAAGGGAGGGGCGAAAAGGCACAGGTACGCTTTTCATTTGTATGGTAGAAGAAGTGGTTGTCATGATGTTCTGAAAATTTCTGATATTGATATTATAGTATTCTGGAAATTGTCTGAAATTACTACCATTTGCATTCTGGATATTGTCGGTATTGTTATCACTTGTCTCCTAGAAATTGTTGGAATTAATGTTGTTACGACCATTTGCATCTAGACATTGTCTATAATGTTATCACTTGTCTGCTGGAATTTGCCAAATTGATATTATTGTATTCTGGTAAGTGGCTCGAAGGCTCTACGTTCTCCTTCAGAATGAGCATTCTTGTGTGGGGCGTTTTCAGTTTTTACCTTGTCTGTGGAACCTCCTCACCTTATCCCACGATTTTTGCGAGATAATTTTTATAATTAACTGTGAACATAACCCTTGTCGGCAAATTTGTTCTGTCGGATTCATCCCCAATTAATGGTCATGAATCTCTGCGTTTTGTGATTATACTTCTCTGCATTCGGTTTTATGTTTTGATAATCCTTGTGCTATAACTTGCTGGCAGTCACCCCTCGGATTCGCGCCTTGAACTCTACCTGTCCTTCTGCATTTTGTTGTTCCCCTCGGCATGGCGTTTTCCCAAAACTCCTAAAACTCCTCTGCGATTGGGTGTTTTGATCTCTGCGTTGTTTTAATCAATTGTGGACTGATTTAGTTAGGGTCTATAACCTTCCCTTTGGTTTTTTTTTATTTATTTATTTCCATAAGCACCGGAGGTGTTCCTTGGGTTGGCAGCAGAACCTCAACATTTGGATTTAGTGATCTGGAGTCGATTGGGGTTTGAGTAGAGTTGACTTACTGGTCTGATCTGGAGTTTTTATATCCTATGGGCGCCTTTATCCTCAGTGGGTGAATTCTACCCGTGGGCGCTTGTTTTCTCCTTGTCAGTGGGTGTTTAATTGGGTGCTGATGCTCAGTAGATCACCGCGAGCATTCGATTCATCCCCGGGTTTACCAGTTGCTGTATAATCATTTTAAACTTTGTCGTCGTTGTTGTGCTTACCCATCATCTCATTGCACATTTGGCAAGTCGATGGGGGCATTTCGTTCCCTGAATTCAACGTGCATGATTGTGTAAAACCGCGTGCATTTTATCCTTACTGAGTGTGCAATTTATCTTTACCTGTGGGTGTTTCCCATTTGTAACCTGCCTCCTATTTTACCACTGGACGTTCATTCCATTCCTGGGCATTTTACTCCCTTTATGACTTGTCGGGTGTGTCATCACGTTTTTCATGGCTGAGTACGTTTGTCCCCTGTTTTTGGTCGGCGTTTTTAATGTTGTCTGCGGGGTAAATTATGGTATGCATAGGGTCTGCGTTTTTAACACTGTTGGCGTGTTAATTATGGTCTGCTTATGGTCCACGCTTTAAATACTATTTGCGTTTAAATTTGGAATGCATGTGGACTGCGTTTTTAATACCTTCTGCCTGTTGAATATTGCAATGTAATGTGGCCGTGCTGAATGTGGGCGTGTTCAATGTTGGCATGTAAATATTGTCATGTAACTGTTGATTTTCGTTTAATATTGGTCTAATGTCATCGCTGTAATGTTATCGCAGCTTGAGGCAGTGAAGGGTTAGCGTTAGAATTTGGGAGTTATCCTATTGGCATTGTATAGCCACATGATTTAAGTATTAGATAACAGAGAATGAGTTTAAATGTCATCTTATTTGCATTGTATGGCCACACGATTTAAGTTGTTGTTATCTTTAATTATGGATATTTGTAACATTGTTAGTTGTCATTTCCAATATTGCTTTTTTTTACTTATTGCCATTTTAAGTTTTACTTTATAAATGCCACTTTAATTTGTGATGTACATTGTTAATTTCAATGTGATGTTACCTTTACTTATGATGTTAATTTGAATTAGAGATTATATTATTATATATGGCCACTCCTAAAAATGATGTTATTGAATTTCAGTTATGATGATTACTTATAAATAGGATGGTAATTCTAAATGTGATGTTATATTGTTAAATTCAAATACGATGTTGCTTTATACATTCAATAGGAATTGTTTATATATTCAATTTAAGAAGGAATGACTCATGTATTCATTTAAGAAGGAACACATTGATGCTAGCTAGTGGTTGTACTTTATGGGGGTAAAGCAATTTTAAAATATTATTCCATTTAGGTAAGGGCAATTTATGTCGTTGTAAATTAAGGTGCGATTTTAGTGTTAGGTATTTTATGAAAAATAATGGCATTATGGACTTATCTTAATACAATTAAAACCTTGGTTATTAATGAGTTTAGATGTAGGGTCCTTGAACCAAGTACCTTGAACTGCTAAAATTAGGATTGGGGATTTTGCACTTACTTGAACTTACATTCTTTTACGATTGGCTGGGTATCTCGTCTACTCTTGGAGTTCAAGGGAGTTTGGGCCAGTTTTACGTGCCTTGAGTCGTAAGAACTACCTGGTCTTAACATTGTTGGTCATTGTCGGAGTCCTTCGGACATGCGCGTCCTTAGAGTTAGTTGTTGTTGTACTTGGATGAGATCGTCCTTTTGCCCGGTCTTCTTGTGTCGGGCGGGATTCAGTCTCCCCCCCCTGGTAGCCTTAGGAGACATGTCTGTGTGGGTGATTTTTCTGTGTAAGGAATCCAGTGCCGTATCAAGAGTCTCGGGCCCTTTAAAGGCAGGGTTTCCACTCTTGCAACACACCTGACAGAGATTACTAGTTTCTGCCTGAGCAGTCGGCCAGGAGCCTGTGTAATCTTCTTTCGAGAAGACATAAGACTAAAATCCCTGCTTTTCTGTGCAGAAATAGTAAACTCTATTGTTGGATTCTTCCGTCTGGGACTGTACTGTACATTAACACCCAGTGTCATTTTCTGCTTACAGTTGCTAGTTGTACGCCTTATGTCTAGGGGAGTTTATGGCTTGTTGTCACTGTGATATGTTGGTGTCATCTTATTGTGTTCATCTTTCTTGTGTCTCGTTCTAGGTCGGGATTACTAGTTTCTGCCTGAGTAGTCGGGCAGGAGCCTGTCTAATCTTCTTCCGGGAAGACATAAGACTAAACGCCCTTCTTTCCTGTGTAGAAATAGTAACCCTAACACCATGGACTTTTCCCTCTGTGTTATGACTGTGCGTCCCCAGGATGTCTTATTGTTGTGTTGCGCGCCTTGTGCCTATGGGCGTATATAGTTGCAGTTACTCGTTGTGTGCCTTCAGTCGTCTTGTGTTGAACATCATGGTTTCATCTTGTTGGTTGTCGAGTGGCGTCGTACAGTTAAGTGTGTTATTACTTCTCCACGCGCGCACACACCTTAAAGAAAAAAAAAATTGCACCTGTTTTCTGAGTTGATTGTCGTAACGAGGAGGATCTCTATATATGGTATCAGAGCGGGTTCGACCCGCGACTTGGGATTTGCTAGAGCTTCCGTTGACATGATTGTAGTTGATTTTTCTGTAGCTCATTAAACTGATTGTGTGTGTGCAGGTAATCATGGTTAGAGGACGTCGCAGAGGCAGACCACGGGGTGCTAGGGGAGGAGGCGTGACACCTCCAGCAACATCCACACCTGAGGGATCTAACCCCCAGGGAGGCGAGCAGGTTCTTGTATAGGAGCAGATCGCAGTTGTTGATGTCGTGGGGATGATGAGATATTTTCATCGCATGTTCGAGGCACTAATCAGTCGATTGGACAGAGATGAGGCCAGGGTGTTGGCACCTGCTGAGGTTCCGCCGCGCACTGGCCGTTACCAGTAGCATTCACCGTGAACTCGAGAAGGTAAAGTTTCCTAAGTTCCTTGGTGCCCCGGATGGTGCAGCCACCGAGGCATGGTTGGAGAATATGGTGATGTGCTTCGCACTTCGCGATTATACCTCCAACATGAAGGTCCGCATGGCGGTCTTTCAACTGAAGGGGAGCACTCTTCTATGGTGGAAGACACTCCTGCCGCAGCTAAACATGGTCGTTGAAGACGTGTCATGGGAAATGTTCGAGGAACGGTTCCAAGAGAGGTATATTTCAGAGGAATTCATTGAGCGTCAGCTCAATGAGTTCAACGCATTACGATAGGGAGGTCGTATAGTGCCCGAGTACGAGGCACGTTTTATGGAGCTGCTCCGGTATGCTCTGCACCTGAACACTGAGAAGCTCAAGGTCAACAGGTTCGTGTTTGGCCTTAACGGTAGCCTGCGTGTGAAGGTTAGGATCTTGATGCCTCAAACCTTGCACGACGCTGTCCAAAAGGCCCTCATAGCAGAGGAGGAGCTTATTAGTGCGGGTCAGAACAGGACTTCAGCGAGACCTGCAGGGCAGGGTTCATCTGGTACGCCGTAGCAGTAGACACCAGCGAGACACACGTCGGGGTATCGTGGTTTCCAAAGGGGATCCGCGTTCACTACACCTCGACGATCACCACCTCAGCAGCGGACACCTTACCGAGGACCACAGCAACAATAGCAGCGTCGCCCAGAGCAGCAGCGGTTTAGGCCTGTTCAGCAGAATAGACCAGGGTTTCAGGTCGGTGGGCAGTCATCTTCTACTTCGGGTACCAGGACTACTGGGCCGAAGAAGGGGTGTTGGACGTGTGGGGAGCCACATTACCAGCGTGATTGTCCTGTGGAGAGGACCAGAGCGTCCGGATCAGCCGGACCCGCTACAGTGGGAGAAATGGGCAAGGCCCATCAGATTCATGCAGCGGTGAATAACCGCCAGGCAGAGCACCAGTCGACTGTGCTCGAGACGACAGGTACTGCTACTGACTAGACCCTTAGTATTTTGATAGACCCAGGAGCTACTGATATTTTCATTTCTGGTGCATCGCTAAAAAGGATTAAGGTCAAGGCAGTCGAACAGGACGAGTTTAGCTTCGTGGAGATGGCTTCGGGAGCCAAATAGAAGGTCAGAGGAAAGGTTACTGGCTGTGCCCTTAACCTGGGAGAGTTTGTCACGAGGGTCAACTTGTACATCATGATCATAGGATCTTATGACGTCGTGATCAGCATGGATTGGTTGGAATCACATGAGGCGATACTCAACTGTAAGACGAAACAGTTGAGCTTAGTCGATGATGAAGGACAGAGACGGGTGATTGTAGGACGGAACCAGGGAGTATCCCTGAGGTTCGTCTCTTCCTTACAGTTACGAAAAAGTATGCGCAAGGGGTGCAAGATTTATGCGATCCTTGTGCTAAACGAAAAGGGAGTAGCAGAAGGTCTGGAACACCTTCCGGTGGTGAAGGAGTTTGCGGACGTATTTCCAGAGTATTTTCCTGGGATGCCGCCAGAAAGAGAATTGGAGTTTACTATAGACCTGAAACCGGGGACTGAACTGATAGCGAGAACGCCTTATCGGATGTCGACCCCGGAGTTGCAAGAGTTAAAAATGCAATTGAAGGAGTTGCTGGACCTGGGACTGATACGTCCTAGTGTGTCACCGCGGGGTGCACCCATTATTTTCATTCGGAAGAAGGACAGATCATGGAGGCTTTGCATTGACTATCATCAACTGAACAAGGCCACAATCAATAATCAGTACCCCTTACCAAGAATTGATGATCTGTTCGATCAAATGAAGGGTGCGACGGTGTTCTCCAAGATCGATTTGCGATCAGGGTATCACCAATTACGGATCAAGGAGGATGACGTCCCTAAGACCACTTTTAAGACAAGATTTGGACATTATGAGTTTACTATTTTACCGTTTGGATTGACAAACGCCCCAGGGGTATTCATGAGTTTGATGAACGGGGTGTTCCGCGAGTACTTGGACAAGTTCGTCCAAGTGTTCATTTATGATATTTCGATCTACTCTTGGACGACGGAGGAGCATGACGAACACTTGTGCTTGGTACTACAGTGTTTGCGAGAGCATAAATTGTATGGGAAGTTGTCCAAATGCTATTTTTATCAATCCAGGATTCACTACTTAGGGCATGTCATCTCCGACGAAGGTATCGTCATGGATCCAGCCAAGGTTGAGGCTATTATGGAATGGCCTGCGCCAACGAATGTCACTGAAGTGCGTAGTTTTATGGGTTTGGAAGGATACTATCGACGGTTTGTCGAAGGATTTCCAAGGATAGCAAATCCGATCACGGAATTGTAGAAGAAAAACAAGAAGTTTGTTTGGACTGAGAAATGCACGGAATCATTTCGAAGGCTTAAGGAGTTGTTGAAAACAGCGTCGATACTAAAGGTCCCTAACATGGACGTAGACTTCTTGGTATGCACTGATGCATCCAAAGAAGGTTTAGGTGGAGTCTTGATGCAAGACGGATGAGTGATTACTTACATTTGGAGGAAATTAAGAAGGCATGAGGAAAACTACGCGACGCATGATTTGGAGTTATTAGCCATCATATATGCCTTAAAGATATGGCGACACTACCTGGTTGGATGAAAATTTGAATTAAGGACTGATCATTGTGGATTACAACACATCTTTACGCAATGCGACCTGAATGCGCGACAACGGCGTTGGTCGGAATTGCTTAGCGAGTACGACTTCGAGATTACTTACATAAAGGGAACAGTGAACCGAGTGGCAGATGCTCTGAGTCAGAGGCCATGCATCTTTTCGGTGTTGCCTCTTCAAACGAATCTACGTGAGAAGATTCTCACTTTACAGCGTGACGATGACTGGTACAAAGAAGTCGAGGATTTTATCGGACAAAACACTATGATGGTACCACGATTTGAGGGATATACATTTGATAGCGACGGTTTCTTGAGGTTTAGAAGTCGGATTTACGTACCACCAAACGACGAGTTGAGGATGTTGATACTGAGCGAGACTCATAGAGAAGTTTACATGGCTCACCCGAGAGTTACGAATATGAGGGCAGACCTTAAGCCCTTGTTCTTCTGGAAAGGAATGAAGGCCGACATAGTCCACTTTGTGGCTATATGTCTCAAGTGTCAGCAGGTAAAGGCTGAACATAGACACCCGGCGGGATTACTTCAACCACATGCCATTCCGGAATCGAAATGGGAAGTCATTTCGATGGATTTAATTGTTGGATTGCCATTGACGGCAAGGAGACACGACTCGATTTTTGTAGTAGTAGACACTCTAACAAAGAGTGCTCACTTTATTCCGGTGCGTACGATGTATCAGGCACCTGACATAGCGAGATTTTTCATCAATGAGATTGTGAGGCTGCATGGCGTGCCTAAGAAGATTATATCTGATCGAGGATCGGTGTTTATCGGATGATTTTGGATGAGTTTCCAAGAGGCCTTGGGAACTCAACTTAACTTTAGTACTACGTATCACCCAGAGACGGATGGATAGACCGAACGAACGAACCAAACCTTGGAAGACATGTTGTGCATGTACGTGATGGACCAACAAAGGCATTGGGAGGAATTCTTGCCTCTCGTAGAGTTCGCTTACAACAACAATTACCAGAGCACCATTAAGATGGCACCTTTTGAGTTTCTTTATGGGCGACCATGTCGGACGCTCTTGAGTTGGGCTCGGCTTGAGGATAGGGTCCTGGTGGGACTAGCAGTGATCCAAGAAATGGAAGAGAAAATGAAAACCATAAGACAAAGGATAAAAGAAGCGCAGGATCGACAGAAGAGTTATGTCGATGCGCACCGAGTCGACCATAGTTACGAGGTCGGCGATCGAGTCTTCTTGCGGGTTAAACCGCATAAGAGTTCGATCAAGTTTGGAAAGGGAGCTAAACTCTCTCCTATGTTCGTGGGACCATTCGTGATTGTGGAGAGAAAGGGGCCCGTGGCCTATCGACTAGCCTTTCCTGATTATTTGAGGCATATGCACGATGTTTTTCATGTATCTGTTTTGAGACATTATGTTAGTGATCCTACACACGTGATTGACATGAGTTCCTTGCAGGTACCGGACAAGGGAGCACTCACGGCTGAGCCAGTCCGCATTTTAGATCGGCACGTTCAACAGTTACGACGTCGAACGGTAGATCATGTCAAGGTCGAGTGGGACAGTTATAGTCCGCACTTGTCGACCTGGGAGGACGCATATGATATGTGCCAGCAGTTTCCGTTTTTGTTTGATAGATAGACTTATGATACTGTGGTACTTATGATATTGTGGTACATTTATTTCGGCATTATACTAAGAAAACTTTGGGACGAATTTTAGACCAAGAGGGGGTGTATGTAACATCCCGCTCTGGCACACTGAAAAAAGTTATTTTTTGAGGACACTTGCTCGCAAGTGATCTGGATTTTATGATGATGAACCACTTAACCTTGATGATGATGCGTTATGATTGATGACCAGATGTTTACTATTGCTATATACAGGTGCTATTGACTCAGTTTATTTGAGTGTGCAGGGTTTTTGACCTGGAGAATGCCGAGGCATCGACGAAACCCTTGGACTCCGGATTGAGTCAGGGAGTGTGATATTGAGTTGATTTATTTACTATGATATTTATTGATTCGATGATGTGTTGTTGACATGTTATGACATGATGGTTGATGATGCAGGCTGATGATAGCTTGCCAACCAGACTCACATATGGAGTAAAGGTGCCACACATGATTTCCAGAGAGGATGAGGGAGATGTGTGGACAGCAACCCTGCCACAGCCTAGTAGCACTCCCGTCGTGGCTTGAACTGCAGGTTAACGATTACCTAGTTCAAGAGGATCCATGATGTCATGAGGACAGACTACGACAGTCGCTCACGATGATTCTAAGGGGCACGCAATAAGGCAGGGGCCTTATTCCTTAGAGCCCTTAGTCTCCCACAAGTTCACCTAGCGGAGTGTTGACTCTAGGGGTTATAGATGTCTACCAATCCGTCAAGTCGGCGAGTGGCACCCTTGGAGCACGTGGTGCATCCTGAAGGGCACGTCGCGCAACAGAAGCAAACGAGGAGAGTGGCACCCTTGGAGCACGTAGTGCGTCCTGAAGGGCACGTCGCATTGATGATGATGATGAGACCACCTAGATGACCCTAAGACCTAAACGCCTAAAGAAATTCTCAAAACGACTCCCCTAATTAAAATGTCGCCCAGTTCAAATCTAAACCTAATGTTAAAAAAAAAACATCTCTAAGATATAATTTTGGTCTAGCCTTAGGAATAGACCCTGCAAAAAAATAAACGCAAAGGCGTAAACTAAAACCCTCCTATGTGTTAAGTTAAAGTCTTCTTAAATTAAGGGGGGGTAAAGTAATGAGGGAGATAAATTAAGTGAAACCCATGGCTTTTAAAGATTAAAGAAGAATTAAAATTATTAAAGGGTGGAAGTATAAAAGCTAGGATTTTAGAAATACAATGAAAAGATTAATAAGTGCTTTATCATTTGGGTTTTAAAATAAATAAATAAATGAAGAAAAAAAAAAAAGGAAAGGCACAATTAATAGAAATAAGGAAACTCGCATTAAAGGAAACTTAATATTGGAAAGTAGGAGACATAGGGTAAAAAGAAAAAAGGAATCAACATTTAAGGAGTTACTAAAAATCAGAAGCTTCATTTTAGGAAAGTGATTAAAAGCATGAGAGGGGATCTAGGAACCCTAGGAGAAATTTTAGGAGTGACTTTAGGGGGGAGTGAGGGAAATGAGTCTTTTATTTAAATTAAAGAAATTAATTTGGAGAAACATGGGGGATGAGTGACACTTGGACGGCAGATATTGTTTAGAGGTTTGTCATTAAAAATTAATTTAATAATAATTTAGGAAAGTAAGTGGGTCTCAAATTTCTATAAAAGAAGGGGAAAAGAAGGAAGAAGGGAGGAACAATTAGTGTAACGTTACGCTACCTAATTGTGGCTTGACAGATTGCTTGTGAGGAGTTGGGCTTATCTCAGTTGTGTTGGAGTGGTACCTCAGCCATGGAGGCGAGCTGAGAAGCTAGTCTTATCTTTGGTTTTGGTGTGGCCCCTTTGCGGCTCGGGGGGCTAAGGGGGAAGCAGAGTACCCCTAGCATTTGGTTGGGAGGTACCAGTGAGTCCTCTACGATTGGCGAGCGAGAGGAGTATGGAGAGCGAGACGCGGCACGAATCGCGGGACGCCAATCCGAAGGGAGGGGCGAAAAGGCACAGGTACGCTTTTCATTTGTATGGTAGAAGAAGTGGTTATCGTGATGTTCTGAAAATTTCTGATATTGATATTATAGTATTTTGGAAATTGTCTGAAATTAGTACCATTTGCATTCTGGATATTGTCGGTATATTTATCACTTGTCTCCTGGAAATTGCTGGAATTGATGTTGTTACGACCATTTGCATATAGACATTGTCTATAATCTTATCACTTGTTTGCTGGAATTTGCCAAATTGATATTATTGTATTCTGGTAAGTGGTTCGAAGGGTCTGCGTTCTCCTTCAGAATAAGCATTCTTGTGTGGGGCGTTTTCAGTTTTTACCTTGTCTGTGGAACCTCCTGACCTTATCCCACGATTGTTGCGAGATAATTTTTATAATTAACTGTGAACATAACCCTTGTCGGAAAATTTGTTCTGTCGGATTCATCCCCGGTTAATGGTCATGAATCTCTGCGTTTTGTGATTATACTTCTCTGCATTCGGTTTTATGTTCTGATAATCCTTGTGCTATAACTTGTTGGCGGTCACCCCTAGGATTCGCGCCTTGAACTCTACCTGTCCTTCTGCATTTTGTTGTTCCCCTCGGCATGGCGTTTGCCCAAAACTCCTAAAACTCCTCTGCGATTGGGTGTTTTGATCTCTGCATTGTTTTAATCAATTGTGGACTGATTTAGTTAGGGTCTGTAACCTGCCCTTTGGTTTTTATTTATTTATTTATTTCCATGAGCACCGAAGGTGTTCCTTGGGTTGGCAGCAGAACCTCAACATTCGGATTTAGTGATCTGGAGTCGATTGGGGTCTGAGTAGAGTCGACTTATTGATCTGATCTGGAGTTTTTATATCCTATGGGCGCCTTTATCTTCAGTGGGCGAATTCTACCCGTGGGCGCTTCTTTTCTCCTTGCCAGTGGACGTTTAATTGGGTGCTGATGCTCAGTAGATCACCGTGAGCATTCGATTCATCCCCGGGTTTACCAGTTGTTGTATAATCGTTTTAAACTTTGTCATCATCGTTGTGCTTCCTCGTCATCTCATTGCACATTTGGCAAGTCGATGGGGGCATTTCGTTCCCTGAATTCTGCGTGCATGATTGTGTAAAATCGCGTGCGTTTTATCCTTATTGAGTGTGCAATTTATCTTTACCTGTGGGCATTTCCCATTTGTAACCTGCCTCCTATTTTACCGATGGACGTTCATTCCATTCCTGGGCGTTTTACTCCCTTTATGACTTGTCGGGTGTGTCATCATGTTTTTCATGGCTGAGTACGTTTTTCCCCTGTTTTTGGTCGACGTTTTTAATGCTGTCTGTGGGGTAAATTATGGTCTGCATAGGGTCTGCGTTGTTAGATCATGTTTTCATTGATTCCAATGGTTTGTCATTGATGCCAATGGTTTGATTACTTGGGAGATTGTTGGATCATATGTCATTGATGTAAATGGTTTGGTTTGATTGATGTCATTGGTTGATGTCAAGTAATTGATTGATATG